>AYEL01086462.1:0-10893 GCA_000484575.1 Olivierus martensii
TTTATTTACTGATATATACAATAAAAAATGGTATAACAATGTTTATAAAATTTACAAAAGAAACTTTAATAATTAAAATTTGTAAATTGTTATGTTGCTATAAGAAAAATTGAGATAATAAAGCGAAACTTTTATTTAGTTATTCTCAAGTGGCATATTCATTGTTCATTGTTAAGAGTAAGGTAGAATAATCATTCTCTAGTGTAGTCTATTATATACTGTATTCTCTGCGTAAGATACAGCTTGTTGGAAGAGGGGATCGCAAATACTTTGCCATGGCAGATAAATTGCTCCGGATGGTTTTACAAGTAGTTAAGAAAAATCTCGAGGACTTCTAATAAACAGAACTTTGTTACGTCTTTAAATCTGTTGTTTGTTAACTGTTACATGTGAAGAAGATAAAGATAAACATTCTTTCCTGTTTTGCCTCTTACTAATTTAAGTAAGAAAGCATCATAATGCCTTGATTAATTGTGGATATAAATATAAAACGTCATATAATAAAATATTGCTAAGCGGTAAAATCTAAGGATCGATGAATATTGATATCTGAAGATTGATAACTTATATTATAAGAATGTCAAAGTTTCAGTATCAGTGTAAATTATTAAACACTGCTACTGATTTGATTAATTAATCATGCTAATAGTAAGTTATCGATTTTAAAAAGATATGATATTATTATCATCAGGACGTGCGAAATTTAACTCATCTATTCCTTCAAAGTTCTACATTGTTGACATCTTCAGAAAACAAGTAACACATGAAAGTGACATTTCTATCATTATTGCACATCATGGATGGTTGTGTGAAGATGACAGTCACCATGGGAACAAAAGCAAGAGGCGGATCTGAATGTATCCATTTAATAAAGTCTACTGTTAGTAGATAGGGTGCTACATAGTATGTCAGAAAATTTCCGATTCTCCGCCCTCGTTCAATATAAAATTGACATGGCATCACTTGTTATTTTTTCATGTTTAAAGATTATTTATATGTATAAATAAAATGTCTTCAAATTGATTTTTATATTTTATAAAAATTTAAATTATTTAGTAAATATATTACGGTTATTATTATTCAAAAAATTTTATAACGATAGCTTTAGCAATATTATTAATTTTATTATTATTATTATTTTATAACTTCATTACAATTTAAAATAGCCAATCAGATATTTTTTCCACTTTTCTATATTTTAAATATAAAATTGATAATCTAATTATTTTAGAATATAAAATATTTTTTTAAATGTTTTTTCCAGTATTACTGTAAATATTAAATAAAAGTAAACTATACGTCGAATAAGTAAGAAAAATTGTTTATTCAAAAACATTTTTGGTATCCACATAGCTTGCCTCAGCAACTAAGCCAAGATATGTGGATAAATTGTTTTTTTTTTTTTTTTTTTAAAATTTTTTTTTTTTTTTTTTTTTTTTTTTTTTTTTTTTTTTTTTTTTTTTTTTTTTTTAAATAAATTGGTTATTTATAAAAAAGGTTTCTGGCTAAAACTTTTTTTATAAATAAACAATTTATTTAACTTATTCAGCTTATAGTTTATTTTTATTTAATATCTTTTTATATATCACTATGTTCTTTACATGAATTTATTAAGAAAGCATGCAGATTTATGATTCTGTAGAAATTAACTTTTTTTTTGTTCAGTATACTGATATATTAATGATAAAAAAATCATATTTAGATGTTATTTACTATTTGCCTTCTTAAATAAAACTCATATTATTCATATGAAGAATGTCCACCTTACAATTAATATACAATAAGAAAACAGACATATCACTGAAAGTGGTGGATCAAATCAAGTGGGGGCCTCAAGCAGCAAAAATTTTGGGGCCCTCAAACTCAAGTTAGAAAAAAAAAAGTTTCAAGAAAACTCTCATTAAGTTATTAACAAAAAAGAAGTAATCAAAAATTTCATACCATAACACATTAAATAAATTTATTAAAAACACATATTTTTTTAATATGAATTTCCGTCTCGCTTTATTTCTTGCAAATTCATCAATTATTTTGGCAGTGTCAATTTGGTTTAAAATTTCTCGGTCTATGTACAGAATGGCCATAATATTTAATATTTTTCTCCTATAGAATTCCTTAAATAATTTTACACAACTTTAAAACAGAGAAAGATCTTTCTCCCGATACATTAGATAAGGGAACTGTTAAAAAAATTTTCAATAATATTTCAACATTAGGAAATGTGCAAGACATTTCTTTGGCGGCTCGATAGATGTCTGGTGTGGGTTTTATCGTGTCCTCATTTTCTTTTAGAAATATTAAAAAATGGTCAAATTCATGTTCAGAAGTACAAACATCAATGTTATTATTATGATATTTGGACAACAAAATATAATTATTTGATATATACAAAAATGTAATTTTCCTCGAACTCTAACGAAAAGACATTTTAAGACCTAGGGGCCCTACATGGCCACTTACTGCTTAATCTGCCACTGTGAAAGTTTATTAAAATAAGTTTGTAAAGTTTATTAAACTTCAGAAAAGTTTCTTAAATATGACAAAACTTATACAAATGTTAAAAAAAATCTTTGATTCTGTGAAAATAAATTAATTTCACATAAAAAAGCCCAGTACTTGACAGAATAATATTTTATTACTACTAAAAGAACTTACAGGTGGTCACAAACATTCTTTAAGTATTAATAAAGCATTTTTAATTGGTGATGGATATATTTTACTAATATATAATGTAGAATGTCTGCAATTATTGCAAATTAATGCTTTAAATATTTTTTTTTTTTATTTTATTAACAAAATTATTTATGACTACCTTATGTAAAAAATAAAAGAAGCCTTAGCAATGTCTTTAATTCAGTTAGTTGATATGAAGACACACACATATACATATTAAAATTTGATCAGGAAATTAATTTTATTGGATATTTTAAAGGCCTAAACTGTACAATCAAACAGGATATGGATAGAAATATAATTGATTTCAATTATATTTCTATCTAGTATTTCAGTATT
Source organism: Olivierus martensii (assembly GCA_000484575.1). Lineage (NCBI taxonomy): Eukaryota > Metazoa > Arthropoda > Arachnida > Scorpiones > Buthidae > Olivierus > Olivierus martensii. Next base: position 3,013 of record AYEL01086462.1, read on the forward strand.
TCAGTTTAGTATTTATACTAAACTGCTATGTATTATTGACATGCAAGACAGGACAACATTATAAATCCAATATATTATAAAATTATAAATATTTATAACTGTATTGTTTATATATATCAATTACCTTCACAAGTTGAAGCATATTTAACTCCATATTCTTCTTCTTCAATACTGCTTTCTTCCGCATTGACACTTCCAATAAAATATATAGATAAAAAAAATAATAGGATAATTTTCATTTTTAAGAAGGTGCTATCAGTTACCTATACTTAAAGTTCTTATATAAAATATAATTTAATTAAAACTTCATCCTGTCAATATTTACAATCTGATTAAGACCCGTTCCTGATACATGTGATAGGGAGTTTCTTTATCAATTTGTATCGAATGATTTGATTAGTTAGAGTATATAAAGTTTATATGAGTAACCAATCGAAATACGCGTACTATATGTTAAGAATTGCACGAACACACGTTGTTGTAACACGTCTCATTAATAACTTAACTGTGACGTTAAGCGTGACATTTAAAATATTCATTTAAAATCAAAAACCGAACGTATATTTAATTCGATATTCAAATAAATGGCAGCATTAATAAAAATAAATTGATTTTGTATGTTATTAAAGAGGGCGCCATTCTCGTAAAGAGTTACTTCCGGTCGAAGGTTATCAATCCACTAGTATAGAAAAAACAATTAAAAATTAATTAAACGCTTATAAAACTTAATAATTTGCATTAACAAGGAAATAAATTTTAATGATACATGAATTTTATTTGATTTTGTTATGTCCTTTTTTAGAAAAAGTTATAGTTGACGTCATGGATATGGTTGACGTATTATTGTTCTTTAATTTAAAACTGTGATTATATACTGAATATATATTAGTTTGCATGCTTAAATAATAATAATAACATATTACAGCTTAATTCTAACATTTACGCATTAAAATAGTAACAAAAACAGCTTGAGACTTATAAATTAGCTTAATATTGTTCATTAGAAAGATTATTACTTTTAAAATTAATTGTTTTTAAATTTATGAATATAACGCTATAAATTAACACATTTTAAGTCATTGAAAAATAAAACGTGACCGATTTCCCGTTAGATATTATTTTGAAACAAGACGTGACGTCACAAATTGCAAAAGAGATTTACGCCTCTAATGGAGAAACAGAGAACTAAGCGAACGGTAAACAAATCAAAATTTCGGAAATCGTTTGTTTAAAACATCAGAAATTGGAAATTTCTGAAAAATTATGCTAGAAAAAAAAAGCGTAAGTTGTTTAATAATATGTTCTATACTAATTACGATTTAAATCTGTAAAAATGTAAATTATTCTGTTGTTTTTTTATTTCAAAGTTCAATAACTCGTTTAGGCCTAAGTCCAACACCACGTTCCAAGTTTTAATGTCCTGAAAACAAATTTATGTATGTCCTTCCAAAAATTTGGTCCTGATTCATACTATTTTCGATTTTTTTTGCAACGTGGGTGTGGCACTTCTAGTTAGTTTGATCTATCGCTGTCAATTTAGGACATGAGGTCTGTAGGCTTTGATTATTATAATTATTTTGAATTAATTAATTAATTGAACCTATAATACTAACGTTTGGTAACTATAATTCGGATCGATCTGACCTACTATTAATATATTTTTACGTTAGTTTTGAATTTAGTATCATAATTACAGAAATTGAAATCTGTAACTGTAACCGTATATGTTACGTTTATTATCTGACATAGATAAATACAGGAAAATTGCAATATGTCATATGAGTGTAGTTAAGCATTTAGAAAATTGTTTTGTTGCCATGCCAAACATATATATAAAATGGATAAAAAATCTTTATTTTCACTTTAATAAATTCTACTGAATAATAACATATTTCTATACTTTGGACTTTAGGAAGCACATTATCAATAACAGTAATAATGTTTGCGTAAATTTATTTCTGTATTGTGTTTAAGATAATCTTTTTTAATCATAATATTGTATAGAATATGTTCCAAAAATTTCTACAATAAATTGAAAAGTGCTTAAATATGATATAGGCTATATAAATATGTGTATTAAGAAATGGAATGGCTAGATAAAAATTAAGAGTATTCTGTAAGCATAGATATAAATTTATAAGGCCATATAATTTGAAAAAAAATTATATAATTTTGCAAAAAAAAAATTGTCTAATCAATATTTTATGCATGTTTTATGGAAATGCAACAAAAAAAAGGACTTTTACATCTGTATATCTCTAAAACTGCATAAAAAATGAGCCTACTTATATTTTAAAATATATGTAAAATCCAATAACTTGCCTCTTATAATATAAAAATGTGAATATTTAGTATAATGCATCTAAAAGTAAGGTGAAACATATTTTCTCTGGTTATATACTAAGTTACAAATGTTAATCAGTAGTTTGTATGTGGAATCATTGACAATTTCTCATCAGATTGCATTTGTTATAATGCATTGAATTAACTAATGTTTATTCTATAGTTTTGCAATGATTCAAGCCTCTGTCTTGTGTATTATCAGCTTAGTAAATTAATCAAACCTTCACATTTGTTGAATTTGTTCATTTTTTTATTATTAATTAATTAAATTTTTTTCCACAAGCAATTTCTCTTATCTTACTGTGGTTAATATTATTGTTGATGATGATTGTTATTGTTGATAAATAATTCTGACAAAAACTGTGAAAGATTATTATATAAGATATTTTCTGATTGTAAATCGTCAAATATCTTATGTATTCTCTGTATATTTTCTGTTTTCCAAATACTTAGTGATAGAGCTAAAAGTAAATTAAAACATATTTAGTCTAACTATATGAATTTTATGTTAATAATGTTAATCAGTATTTTTATGTATACAATCATTGACAATATCTAACCTAATACATTTATTGTAATGTATTGAGCAATCAGTAAATAAATTCTATATCTATTGTTTGCTCAGCTGTTATTAAATATAGCAGAATATAGTATTGTAGTAAACTGACAAACATAAGACCAAAAGAATCAGACACACAAATGTATGATGACAGTATATCAGATAATCATACATGGACTCATTTACATGTGAATTAAATTGATCAATCACAAATTTTACTGAATTGGGTCATGGTCCTAAGTGGGTGTAGGTGAAGGACCATCTATACTTAAAATTTATTCATTAAGCTTATTTTATTATCAATGAGTAATAGAATAAGCTAATGAAAATTAAATTAAAGAATATGATTACTAGTTATATTTTATTTGAAATAATAATAATATTAATAAAATTATAAAAAAAACTAACTATAGAGACATAATCAAAGGAAACTGTTTATGAGAAAATTTTTAATTAAAAGTTTTAAAAACTAGGTTAATTTAACAATGTGAAAATTTGATTTTTTATTAAGCCAGATGACACAAAATATATTCTTACCTAATTATATAGCTTTGAATGAAATATGTACACACAAAATATATAATTTTTAAATTTTCATTTTCCTTTATTAAATAAAAGAATTCACTAATTCTGCCTCTATAACCAATTCTTTTGCAGGAAATATTTTATTTTATGTGAATGGCATTTTTAACTTATATAGAATTATCATGAGTTCTTAAAAATTCTAATATGCTACTTTTAAAAACATATTACACATAATAGCAATATAAATGGGACAATTTAAATGTGTTTTTAACATGATATATGCAATTGTTTTATCGTTGCCAATTTTTATTTTTAACAGTAATTATGTTCTTGATTTTTAATTTTCTGTCATTTTCCAAAAACAGCATGTTATGTTTCAGATATTTTTGATATAATGTTGTATAAGTTTCAATGATAAATATTGAAAAACTTCTTACTTTAGATATAAATAAAAGCAAACAATAAGCCAAATAAGTAAGATAAATCGTTTATTTAAAAACGTTTTCGGCTATCCACGTAGCCTGCCTTAGTTGTAAATGTGAATAACCGAAAATGTTTTTGAATAAACGATTTATCTTACTTATTTGGCTTATTGTTTGCTTTTATTCAATGATAAAACTATCAAAATACAAATGGTAATTTAAAAATTTTTCGTCTTTTAAAAAAAATAAAAAAAATTCAAAGATTATTACTTATTTTCAGTTAGATGAACAAAAAATTTATCATTTTGCAATTATATATTTATCTGTATTTAACAATAACAGATAACATCTTAAGATAAATTATAATATGTGTTGATATGATTTATCATTATAAAGAACATATAAAACACAAAATTAAAGCATTTCTATAAGTAAATATAAATTAAATAATTATGAGATTATACATAGTTGATAAGATTTATTGCTAATTAAAATTATTTATATTAGTTAATTTATTATTTTAATTTATTTTGGTTTTAGTTTTACTTGGCGGTAGATAAAATGATAAATAATGACGTAAGCTTTATAATAAATAAATATAATTTAGAAGAGTTGAATTTTTTAAAATATGTTTTATATATTTACAGAGGAATCATTTACATTTATATTTTTGCAAATGTATCGTTCCTACTTAGAAATCATTGATACTATTGTGAAACACAAATGTATCGTTCCTGCCTAAGGTTCATTGAAAATATCGTGAAAAAAGATAACAATAAAAACCAAGTAGAAGTTTATAAAAATACGGCAAATCAAATATATCATGAACATCAAGTGAGAGAGCTGTGTGCACTTCACGCATTGAATAATCTCTTCCAGGATGAAAAAGCATTTACTAAAGAAATGTTAGATAACATCTGCCACCAGTAAGTTTTTCAAAATTCAAGTTTTTTTAAATTATTATAAAATAAATAATGATAACTTATTTACAACTTAATTGTAATATCAGTGAATAAAAATATGTGTATTTTATAGAAAATATTTTAAAATATTTCTGTTTTTATTTATTATTATTTAAATATTTTAATAAAATATAAAAAAAAAATAAAATAAAATTTTATAAAATTTTCAAAAAAAAAGTATTAAATTTCTTTTTTTCATATATTTAGCATAAATAATAATAATTATATTAAATAAAAGTTCTATCCATGGCAGGATATAAAACAAAATACAGGTATTTCTGTTTATTTAAATAATCGGGATTGAAGTTTGTTTACATAAACAAAATTTATTATAAAATTGAAAAAATAATTTAATAAAAATTTTGAACAAAAGTTTCCAAAGTGGGATGTGAATGGAACTTGATGATTGTTTTTATTGACCATTTATGTGATATAAATTTGTAATATAGATTATGACTCAAAGGAAGTAAATACTTCATTGAATAATAACACCAACAATAATATGATATGTAAAAACAGCTTTTTGTAACATTAAAAATAAACAAATAACCAAAATTTTTTTAAACTGTAAAATAATAATATATATTACATTTTCTCATTTTTATTATTAATTTTAAAAAATATGAATTATTTATATTTAGAAATATAAATAAATTGTATGCATATTGAATTTTAATAATGGGTTATATTTTTTACAAAAATATTGTAAAATGCATTCATTTATTTTATATTTTATTAACCTGTTGCATTCCAAAAGAAAAAAAATGATATTAACAAGCCAACTAATTAAGTAATTAAACTTAATTAATATGCGAAATATTAAAATTGTCATATCTCATTTAATTTTTGCCAAAATCTTTTGAAATTTTCACCGTTTATTATATTTCCTGTTCTCTTTTTAGTATTTAAATAATTTTTTCAAGTTTGTTTGTTTCAGAAGTTTTAATTCTGTATATTTTGCCAAAAACATAATTTTTTTTTATATAGATTTAGCCATCCAATGAAATGCTTAGTATTTTTGGATAGTGGTTAGTCTTCTGAATAAAACAAGCCATGAATAAAGAAAATATGAACATATTTAAAAAAAAAATGATAAAAAAAATCTATTAATGATTAATGAATATTAATTAAGATATATAAATTTTGAATTGATTTCACAACATAAAAATTAATAAAATGAAGGAAAAAATACATCAATAAATATAATTATTAATAATAATGACAGTACAGGTAGGCCTCGATTAGTGCGAGTTCGAATAATGTGATTTCGATTAGTGCGACTTAGGGGGGGTCTTAGTGTACCTTGCTTACCTAAAGTAAAGAGACACAAGCAGTGGCGCCTTATCCTATGGGCAAAAACGGCAATTGCCTAGGGCAACCATCAACAGCGGCCCCCAAAGTTCCCAAATCAATATAAACTATAAACTTATTTTTGTAGTAAAATAATCGGAAATTAAATTTATGTTCCATACTGAGGACTCTAGATTGCAAGTGTGACGCAGTAGTTTAAACTGTAAAAACTAACCAATTCAATTGGGGAAAGTTTAACTGTAAATGACACTTTCGGTTGGAGAGGAGACGGAAGAATTTTATAACTGTCAAACAATTAAACAATGCCTTGAGAGAAGAAACAATTATCAAATTACAAACAGCTGCAAGATCCAAGTCTGGAGATCTGAGGAAAAACAATATTGTAAAATATCCTGTCAATAAGGTCCATCTGCCAATCCAAGTGGAAGAGAGAAGGTGCAACTTGACCAAATAAGGTCAAAAATGAGTTCAAACCTCTTTCTCTCTACTGATGCGATTGGGTAGATCAAAAAGTATAAAGGGGCAGCCGAACACACACACTCGCTGAGTCACTCTTCATCACTATTATTGTTTCATTTTTTTGATCCTCCAGAATTATTTTAAACGAAAGAAAGAAGAAAAAGAAGAAACTCTCTTAAGGTATGTTTATGGGTCAAATGCAAAAATCTCTTTTTTTTATAGGAATTTTCTTTTTTTTAATTTATTAGTTTTTCTTTTTTCATTTTATGTTCTGTAATTGGGATAGAATAATGGGTTTCTGAGTACGGGTATCATATTTCCGGGCTCGAAAATTTGCCCACTTTAAAGTGACCCCTAATTTGGCGGTGCTGAGTCCAAAAATGTAATTATTTTTTACCGCTGAGGCCCCGTTATCGAGATACAGGGCCCCCAAAGTTGGGGCGTATCAGTCCAATTTTTCAAGTAATTTTAGTAGATAATTTAGAAATGGTAATGAATTTTGATGTACTTTTACATTCCGAATCGAATGCAACATTTCGGATGACTATGACCTACCTTTACGAAATTATGCGATTTTTTTCATTTTTACTGTTTTTATCAGTCCTGAACCTGTAAAAATTCTGTTTTCTTAATTTTATTTATAAATTTTAGTTGAGGTCATCACAATAATCCTAAATTATATATCTCTGATACCATAAATTCTAAATGTAATAAAATATAATGTAATAAGCAAGTTTTCAACGAAATGCCTCCGTTTTCTTTCATACGAATTCCGAAAAAGAATGCTAGGTAATTTGCTTTATCCTACCGGCAGTTTATCAGAAATGATAAAAATAGTGAAAATGAAAAATCGCATAGTTTCGTAAAGCTATGTAATAGGTCAACGGAAATAGTTGCATTCGATTCGGAATGTAAAACTACATCAAAATTCATTAGAACTTCGAAATTATCTACTAAAATTACTTGAAAAATTGGACTGATAGGCCCCAATTTTGGGGCCCTGTATATCGATAATGGGGCCTCAGCGGTAAAAAATAATTACATTTTTGGACTCAACACCTCCAAATTAGGAGGGTGCACTATAAAGGGGGGAAATTTTCGAGCCCGGAAATATGATACCCGTACCGATTTCTGAAAATATATGTTTATAATTTTGATATTTCCCAGGATTCATTATAATTATTCCCATTGGATTTTTTAGTTTGATTAGTGCGGTTTTGATATATGCAGTGTATTGTGAGGATTTATTAACCGCACTAATCAAGGGATTCCTGTATTAGAATTCAAAACGTGTTTTCGC
>AYEL01086463.1:0-17537 GCA_000484575.1 Olivierus martensii
CCCTGTTGGTTTTTCTGACGTAGCTGCGACCCATGTTATATGCTAGAAAGAGAAGCTAATAAACAGATTAAAATGTAGAACACGAAAAAATAAAATGGAACGCGTTATGAGGCCAGAACAGCCTAATAGGCATTTACCCCATGGCGCTGTTAGGCACTTTCCCCAGGTAACAATATTTACCAGGCAAGAGTTTTCCAGGGTTTTTCTCAAAAACTTTTGAAATGTCAAAAAATATTGTTTACATAATATAAACCTTAATCAGTATTCTTCGTACTTATTAAAAAAATATCTCCTAATATGAAGTTATCTTAAGAATTATTGCACTTTTAATATGCTGTCAACGTTTTGTTTGCTGTTCCGGCGCGACGCATTTGTAAGAGTCGATGTAAATACTGGATTCGCATCATTCATCGTGAGTTATCTACGTCGATAGGTCGATATTAACTCGTAGTAGAATACTACAATATCAAATAGCAAAATTTCGATTATCTTATAATAAAAAAATCCCGATAATGCATTTCCCCCAAGTATGCCCTTACCCCACTCCGCCTTACTTCTTTATCATGATATAATATTCTTCGTAATTTAATAACGAATGTTGAGATAATCTAATAATGAATTAAAACAACAATTTTCTGAGAATAACAATTGATAATGACATAATACTGGACTATATTGTTACAATAAATTATAAAATAAAATACATTGTTACAATCAGTTATGATTCCATGGATACGTTTTCAAGTATAATGTATACGAACTTGCATCTTTAATATATTGTAGGCAGAATTTTTATTTAATTTAATTACTATATCTTCAAGCAAAAAATGAAAATTTATCCATCGATTTATTTGAATAAAAATAGTTTTTTCATAAAAAGTAATACAACTCTGATGATATTTTTTGCTATTTATTTCATTGGTTTTTTTTGAAGTTTCTAGCTTTTCTTTCTCAGCCAATTATATCTACTAAATTGGACGGAAGGAATGGGATTTATGCGACTAAATTGTGTGCTAGAAATACTCAGATAATATCGCGTACGTTCGATATTAGTAAATAAAAATGCTATTTTATAAAATAGCGTATTCGCTCTATTGACAATTATCATATAATTAATGCTCAAATAAAATAATTAGGATATCATCTTTGTAGTTATTTATAATTTAGTATTAGAAGTAACTGTTTCAATATATATCTATCATTATTTTATGAAATATATTTATCTATATATTTTACACGTTTCCAAGTGAATATATGATTTTCCATCTAAGTTATATTTTGATAGAAATTTCAGCAGGTGCAAGTGACATTTCTATATGTGAATATTTGTAAATACTAAGGTGTAGTCTCGCAAAAATATTCTTAGCCATTTTTTTTTCACATCGGTTTTAAGTAACTGCGATCTTGAGAGCAGAAAATCGAAAACAAGGTAACTCAAATAAAATATAATATATTTACTCAATATAAAATAGTGAGGTAGTTCTAGAACATTTTATGAATATATATATATTTTCATAAAATAAGTTGAATATAAAAGAACTTTATAAAATCTTATGTACAACATTGACATATGCTAGTAAACATTATGATTTTATAGTACATCTAGCACAATAATCACACTAATACAAAGAAAAAATATTTAATTTTTTTCAATGCCATAAAACTGTTTAAAATGGATATAAAAATAAAAATATTCTATATATAAAATTTTGGTACTTATTAGAACGAATATAAAGAAAAAAATTATAATAAATTATGAATTTTGCATAAGCGAAAATAAATATTAAAACTATAGACAAAGAAAAAATTATTTTGTGAGATGCTTCACTAGAAAAAAGTATTTTGTATATATTATTATTTTGGATAATAAACTTTAGCTAAAAATATCTAACATCTTAACAATTGTGTTGATTCATTCGCTAAATTATTTTGTATTCAGTCATGCAAAGAGAAGAATAAAAATGCATTAACGATTGGAGAACTGACTATCCATCTTCAATAATGTCCTAACTTAATCTTATTATAAAAAAATAATGCAGAAAATTACCTGTATAAAATAAATTATTAGTGGGAACAATGACAAGTTTTAGAATTTTGATACAAATTTTATTATAAGTTAATCTGTAACATAATATCATTATTCCTTTTAAAATGTTGCAAGTTAAGTTACGAGAAAGTTTTGAAAAATTTTGTTTTGCATTATTAATAAACTTTTATCTTCTAGATAACAAGTTTTGTGCGAGTTTAATACAGTAAACTTATTTAATAACGTCTCATTATGTCGCCGTGTGAAAGACAAATTATCGACAGTCGAAATTTAAAACAACACAATCGTTTATCGGTAAAATATATATATATATATTCTAAAATCTAAAAAAATATTAACAATTTTTCACTACAATTTTCCTCTTATTTTCAGATCTGTTTTTATGGTTTGCTCGTACATCACCTTGGCAATTGGTCTCCAGTAGCAACCAAGGCCATACTCATGTTTGTTCCATAGTTTCTACATTATTATGACTTTTCTAACAAAAACAGAATCATATTTCAAAACGAGAGAAAGAATTACACTTTATCACATACGTCTACTTAATTTTTCAAATGTCGTTTTTCATCCTCTAAACTTTTTTCTTTCAGATATTCAAATTATATTCAAAATATTAAATATTCAGTTATTTTAATATCTCATTTACGTAGCTGTTGTTTTGTATCTGTTGAATGCAATTTATATAGATTAGAATATGTGTTAGAAAGTCATATTTTATAAGAATTCAGACGTTCTTAGAGATTAACCAAATAAATTTTTATATTGAAGATTAGCGAGTGTTTTCTATTATGGTATAATTTTGTAATTTCTTATTCTCTAATTTTATTTTGGTTTCTTGTCAAATCATCAAGTTTAAAAAAATAAATTATTAATTCTTCGATTTATTTGCATATTGTAAGTTATTTAATCACATTAATAATATTTGATTTATGTTATTAAGTTAAATGAAACATGAAACGATAATTGAATAAATTTAAAACAATATAAATTAAATTGTCTGTAGAATAAATAGATAACATAATTACATTTAATTTAAATTTTATTTTAAATTGATAATATCTATAGATTGATGAAATATTCTTAATTTAAGTTAATATTGATTAATGGTCTTTATTTCTAATAAAACTTTTATTATCAAAATAATTAGAATTTCTGATTTCGTGCTCAATGAATATTACTATATATTTACATTATGTGAATTTTAATAGTAGATAGATGACTTTTTATTATTATTATTTTTTTAGCTTAAACTACCATAAATTATTTTTATTTTTTACTGTAAATTGATCAATAATACGTAGAAATATAAATAATAAGTTCTGAAATTTTTGTAAATTGTAGATTCATTTATTTTTTATCATTTTTATAAAGAAAAATAAAAAACCTCATTTGTTTCTTTATATCACTTTTCTATATTTAAAGAAGCTTAAAGAAAAATACAATAGTCCTATATATAAAAATTTAATGATATATATAGGCCTACTTCTAAACGTATAACTTAATTAGCTATATTGTGTACTCATATTGAAAAATGGTTTCAAGTTCTATTATTAAATTATTTTCTCTTTTTTCAAAACAAACATCAAATTGTTTACTTTCTTTATTAAAAGATATTCTATATCAAAGTAAAGGTTAAGTGATATTACTTTTCATAAGTTTCCTCTTCAGTTTTATATTTATTAATATATTATATCTTTAAGATTATTAACATTGTTGAAACAGAATTATTAATCTAAACTTCTACTTTCTAAAATATTTTAGATGATTTATTGATTTCAAAAAGTTCAATTATTTTGATTAATGACAGTTTTAAAGATAGTTATTAATGATAGTTTCTAGCAGGGAATTTTGCTTACAATGAAATCTTAATCCTAAATTTTTACGTGATCCAGAATTCTTTATAGAAAGTGAGAAGCAAAAGAGAGAAGAAGATTTTTTGCTATCATCAAAAGCATCAGTAAGAAATATTTTCACTTCAAGTAAACTTATCCAGTCAGTAAAGCATCGAAGACTCTTTAGCTTTGCAGACATTCAAATACATATCATAAATTTCCAAAAAAAAAAAAAAAAAAAAATGCGTTAAAATTTATGTATTTAATGCTTTTTTAAGAAGGAAACAAAATTTTCGTCGTAAATAGACAAAAGATTAATAAAAATAAATATATAAAGAAGTAAAGACGATTAGAATGAATTTTTTTAATATAATTTATGATATTTTCTATGCGATTAAAAAAAGTTTAGAAATGATTAAATTTCGATTACGATCGATTAATAATTAGCAAAACTGTTACAAGACAAATCTATCGATTAATGCTGTTAAGATTAATCGTTTATAATTAATGAAAATTAAATTAAAATAAACTCTTAGGACGGCAATATTAAATATATCGTTAATGGAACAGGAGTAATTCACTTTATATAATCGTATAAACGATTTCTTAAATTAATTGTTGTAAGTAGTCTGTTGAGAAATTGCGATAAAGAAAATTAAATTCTTGTGTGTTTAGATAATAATAGGCATATTAAGAAGTTTTGTAGATCGTTTAGAACAAGTTTGTAATTATCCTTAGGACTTTAATCTCTTATTGACATATTATAGAGGATTATACTGTAAATATAGATTTATCCTATAATAGAAACTTAATGATAATCTAAATTATTATGAATTACTGGTCATTTAATTTCATATAGAGCCATATTAAATAAACAATTACATAAGGTAACTCATGCGTACGTAATGATCATAAAATTTTTGACATGATTTAAAAATCTATATTTAAGTCTGAAATCATTTAAAGTTTATATTAAAACTTTAAAGTCATGCTTTATATTAAAATGCTTATTAAAAATATATTTATTTCTTTTATTCAATGCTAGCATGTTATGAATGCTGATATGTAAATTCAGTTTAAAAAATTATTAGTATATTATTATTGAAATATGGTAACAATAAGCATTCCGAAATAAAGATCACAATGGTAGTGTACATTTTTATTCCACGATAATAGCATTTAATTTACATAATAATGTCATGAAAGACTTATATTTATCGTAAAATTGCTATGTAATTACTCAAATTATACTATCTTTTTATCTTAGTAAGTTGCATCGTGAAATATAAATAAAATAACTCGTATAATTTTTATAAAGAATTTTAATGAAAATTTTATATATGATATATTATGCAAGATTTATTTTAAGAATTATTTATTTAATTATCATCTGAAAAATTAAATACGTAATTTTATCAAATAATTTTTTAAATATATATATTACTTTCCCTTTTAAAATATATTACTTTGGAAGGTTATTTTAGTGAAAATAAATCAGTTGCTGAAGTTTTCTTAATGTTATCGACTTGGCATAAGGAGTAAACATATGAAACCTTTTATATAATTAGAACAACTCTTGATATGTATTAAGTAGTCTGTTATAATATTCGATGAGATAGTCTTGTTGATTTGCTTATCATAAAGCAGTCTTATTGCCTAATCCTATAAAACTACTATCAAGATCCTATCTAATTAAATCCATTCCTAGACTTTTTTCAGAAGAACTCGGGAAATAACCTAACTATCATTCCTTGCCGTTAGTTAAATCCATTTGGGATACTACTTATATTCATTTTTCACTGCATTTTTCACTTAATAAAAAATGCAGATATAATACAACTTCTCTTTTCATAAACCCATGTTTTCCATTTTTTTCTTGGCAATATTGAAAACTATTTGAATTATTGACATACTTAGAACTCTTGAATTTCATAAATCGACGCTGTTATAAAAACAAAGTTTAAATTTGTAAAATATCTCGAATTCAATTGATAAATTATAAAATAACATTCAGTTTTCCCTAAGTAAAGATGTTGTTTATATATGTTATCAGTTATAGAATTTAAACTTATTTATTATAATTAAATAATTCTTTATTTCAACAAATCTATAATAATAATTTGGTCAATGACTTTATCATCTTATTTTTTAGAAGCGAAAAAACGATCGTTTCAATATAGGCAACATTTTTCAGTCTATTAGGATTCAATTTTTATGGATATGTTAGTATTATTGTAATATATAAAATTGTTAGACTACTGTTCGATTAATGTTGATAAAGAACAAATTCAAAATAATAATTTCGAGTTTATATGATTCTAAAAAAGTAATAATCAAGTTTGTGTATATTTAAAATGATTAATTTACGAATATTGATAGCATGTGAATAACAATGGATGCAACGATTTGGTGATATTATTGTATTGATGTTGCGTAAATTATTAGCTGGTACTCTCTCTATATATATATACTGCAATAAATTCGATATATTCTATATGAATCATTATCTTTGCATATACAAGACAATATCAGAACAAAATATAAAATTATAGAACTAAAATTATTTTTAGAAACATAATAGCTTTGAATACTATATCATATGACTGTAATATTTATACAATATAGTGAAAACATATAACAAAAAATATAGAGCTAGTTGACCTTATTATAAAAAGCTTTGATTAATAAAATTGTAACATTTCAAAATTCAAACAAAATTAACTTATGATCACAGATAGAGAGCAATATAGCAATAATTTGAAGAACGAAAAAATGAATTATGTTATTTTGTTGTTAGAAATTCATTCATTAATCGTATTTGTTGTAATCAAGGCGCACGGCAGTGCGCCAGGACGAGTTCTCGCGGCTCACATCGTGTGTATATTTACACGAACCAACTTATTTCGTATTTGCCATCTCAAAAACTTGGCTTCCGATTAGGCTAGTAACACGAAAATTGTAAATATTGCTAAGCTTTATTTCCTCATGGCCCTGTAAAAATTTCAAGCTTTAATATCTAACTGTCTAGGGCAACAGTTCTTAAACTGTGGTCCGCGGACCCCCACGGGTCCGCTTAGCCATTACCGGGAGTCCGTGAAATTATAAAAAATGGTTGCAAACAGTTCAAGAAGACGATGAAAAGGCAAGAAGCACGGAGCAATAAAAAAATATATTTTTAAGACAATAAATAAAACATAAACTTATTATTATTAAGTTCTGTGATTTTCATATAATTTTTGTGATTTTTATGCGCAAGACCATTTATTAAAATAACGCAGTGACTAAGAGATTATTGAGCCAGAAATTAAGTCTCAAGAACGACGTAAAATACCTAGGGTTGGGATGGGATCCGCAAATAAAATGTTGTTTAAGATGGGTCCTCGGACCACATAAGTTTAAGAACCGCTGGTCTAGGGGATAGAGGCCCCAGAAAATATGGGATCCGCAAATAAAATGTTGTTTAAGAGCGGTCCTCGGACCACATAAGTTTAAGAACCGCTGGTCTAGGGGATAGAGGCCCCAGAAAATCGGAAATTTGGGCACTGACTCACTCTTCAAAATTATAGCATGCTTCCCGTTGACGTAGAGATTTGAAACTTAGCACAAGTATAGATTTTAGGATACGGGTAAAGGAAAAATTCTGAAAATTCCAATTTTTCAATTATTTTTGTGACTTATTATTTACTTCACCCGACACAATCGAGCGCATCTGGCAGTGAGGCGTCGCATATATAACAATCTGTTTTTAATTAATATATTGACCACAATTTAATGAATATATTGGTGAATATATCGATTATTACGAAATATTCTCCTGGTTCTGGCTGAAGACATACTTTACCACATGTATTAATACGAAACGGATAATTCATAAACATGGATTAAAAGGAAAAAATGGCATCGCGCGAATTTTTAATGAATATATTGACCACAATTTAATGAATATATTGGTGAATATATCAATTATTATGAAATATTCTCCTGGTTCTGGCTGAAGACATACTTTATCACATGTATTAAAACACTATTAATACGAAACGGATAATTCATAAACATGGATTAAAAGGAAAAAATGGCATCGCGCGAAGAATTATTTAGCTATCTCAGATTATTATGTATTAGCGTGTTTGTTTAATATAATAACTTAATAAAAAGTATTGATATCTCACCAAAAGCATAAATGTGAAAATGGCTAAGTTCTATTCTACCAGTTTGTTTGGCCATCAAAAGAATAGAAATCAAAACGGTGCCAAGTTCCATTCCAATCCAACGTCGAAAAATGAGATTTAAATATTGAAATAAATTCATTACAATTTCACATCTTCAGACTTTTATTTGGTAAATTTTAATATCTATGATAGCTGGTTAATAACTTAATATAAATCAAAAACTTATCAATTAAAATCCTTAAGATGTGACAATGTAACGAATTTATTATAGTATTTAAATCTCATTTTTCGACATTGAGGTTGGAATGGAACTTGGCACTGTTTTAGATCTCTACTCTTTTGGTAGCCAATCAAACTGGTAGAATAGAACTTGGTTATTTTTCACATTTATGTTTTTGGGAGATATAATTTTACTCCACCTAAGGAATATAAACAACGATTCTTCGAATAAAAATACATCTATACTGTATTTTCAAATTTAAAATATGCAATATTCGAAATATTGTTACTTCAAAGAATAGCTATTTACATTATTTAAGTACTAATCAAATGTTTGTATTTATTTCTAATACAATATTTTATATTGTTTATGTATTGACTTCAAATGATATTTGCATTAAATTATATGACAATATTTAAATATTATATTATATTAAATAATACAAAGTTACTTAATTAAATTTCAACTAACTTGTAAGTTAGTTGATGAGATTTTACTAAATAAAATATGTTGAATATACAATGTGTATCTTCTCATATCGTTATATTTTTGTAGCTATCAGGCAAAATACAATGTTTGATATCAGGAATATTCTTTGATATAAGATAAATTTTATATTTTTCTTGATTAATATAATGATACGAGATTAGTTCGCTAACTTAATAATTATTAACATCTATAATTACGAAAGTGGCCAGAAAAACTATTATAATCTGTAATTATAAAAAAAATGTTTAAAAGTTACATATTCGCCTGTATAAAAATAAAAATTTTGCTGTTGTCTTTATTACACAGATAAAAATTAATTCATAATAATAATATGAGAAAGGATTAAGTTTTTATCAATTTTTTGATTACAAAATCAATAAAGAGGAAAAATAAAATGATTTTAATTAAAAACTATAAAACTTCTTCATATGGTAACTATTAGAAATGATTAACAATTTGGTAATGTTGACAACTTAAATGAATTATGCGATTTCTACTTAAACAAATGTGAATATCAGAAACTTATTAAGTTAAAAATGTGCCCATATATTATGCAAAGCTATAAATAAATTAAATATTAATTTCAATTCTAGAATTATTATGATATATTCAATAATTAATTTATTTGATTGTTAAGTTTTAAATGTGCATAAATAAAGTATTTAATTTATAAAATAATATAATAAATACATATAAAATATTTAATTTCAATATCTAATATGGTTTACTATATATGATAACCAAGAAATTTTTGGCATATTTTGACTTGTTATTTATTTTAAAAGCCAATAGTAAATTGCTAAATTAGATTCGAATAAGCAACAATTCCGGCCAGTTATCATTTGTCGCCTTTAATAACTAAATTTATTAAATTAATATTATTTATTAGTTATTTTGATTTCAAAACTTAATTTATAATAATAATAATGTTTATTTAAACTATTAGGAGAATTAGCTGTAGAAGAGAGGAGTTCAATATTAGTAGATATGATGCAAATTGTGGTTACCTAGAAATAGTTGTTACAAAAATCTACGTACAGTAGTTTAAATACAAGATATTTTCTGGAAAACTAATTTTATAGTTTACAGTTAGGTTTTTGATGATTAATAAACATTATAGTAGATTAAAAACAATAGAATAAAACTGAAAATATTGTGTATGTTAATTTTGGATAGATCCCGGAGTTGGATTTGAAACTTTACAATACAGTAATTCTTTGAAAGTCGATATTATATTTGATTCAGTTATTATTCACATTTTATCATTCGATAAAAAAATGGAAAGATTTATTGGTGCTATATGACAAAAGAGATAGTTATGTTCTGCATAGATATGTAATACTGTATGCATTCAGCATCAAGTTGTAGCAATTGATATGATTGTCTTTATACCTAACTAAAACTATTATGCAAAATAGCAAAACAGGCATCATGGGTAGTAATAATAAAAACCGTTGAAATGCCTTTATAAAAGCCTTTTATTAGTATCTGAAGCATGAAAAGTGAAGAAACCTTTCATTTTATACACTTTCCTGATAAAATTTCATAACAATACAAAATTAGAGAAGACTTTTTACTGATTTTCTATTTTATAAAAATATCTGCTTAATTAACAAATTACGGTGATTTTCTATTTTGTTAGCAATTATTCATTATATTTTTAAAAAGTGCATTTTAGTGAATGCTAAAATGTTATCAGTACTTTTTCAATCGCCAATTAATAATTATTAATTAAATGTAGGGCCTATCCATTTCCCGGGACGTGGATCCAGTGTTTGTGTTGTGTAATCATGTTATGTCAAGTGAAAATGCGTGATATATAAATATATGAATGCGACGATCGGATAAATGTTCAAATATGGATATATTCGTGTATAACTGTTGTGATATTTTAGTTATTTAAGTGAAAATCTTACACCATTCTCTCTTATTCCAATCATATATATGCATATCATCGTATATAATTGAAGTTCCACATTCATGCTTATATTAAAAACATTCAATCAATTCCTATTCCTATTTTTATTAAGTTTTATGGCTAACGTAAGTTTTTAAAGATATTATTTAATATCGATTAAGAAAGTATTTCTAATAAAATAATCAATTGGGAAATATATAATATGAAATATAAACTAATTAATTATTTTAATCTAATTTCATTTTTCAAGAAATAAAAATACTATTTTATTAATTTTTGATATGTAGGATTTTGTTTTTCTAATATAGTACAATACGCAAAAAGATTAAAATGAATTCCAATTAATCATTTAAAATTTTTCTTTCTCTGTCCATAGTTTATATTATAGAATTGTTACCATTATCTCAAGATAAATTCACTACAAATTATTTCTCTCCTTTACTGAGTGAGTTCTCAATAAAAATTTGGAATTTTTTATTGAGATCCAAATCTCTTGCTAGAACTACAACAGATGGGATATTCGTAAAGCAAAATTCCAAATTATATTGTTTTATATTACCAATGGTCTAAAAATTATCCTTCATAAGAATCGAAATGATTGTATGTAAGTGTTTTGGTATATGTTATCGCGATGGATACAAAATCAGGAATTTATGGATTGAGTCCGGATTCCTTCGAAGAAATCTGAGGAATGGGAATCTCACTACGTCATTCCACATTTTAACATTGCAAATATAATGCTTTTAATGTTTAATAATGATTAACAATCCTTATAATTAATAATTATTACTTTAATATTCATCTTGTATAAAAATAAATAAATATCATATTATGCACACTTAATAGCAAAATACCAGCCTTTCTCCTCAATATGAAACTCCTGCTATTGAAACAGGAAAATAAAAGTTGATAAAATATTATAATTACTTATCTTAAAATTGCTTATCTCAGATTAATATCAGGTCATCCCAAAAATAACATCGTTTTTAATGTTAAAGTTTGAAAGAATATAAAAGATAAATCACTTACTAATTTAACCAAGTATATATTCTCTGTTTGAGACCACCTCAGCTTAGTGATATTTATAAAGCTTTAAAAATTCATGTTTAGACAAGATGAAACATGTTTGAACAAGTATAGTATAAAAAAGACATTAATTTTGGGATGATCTGATATTAAACCTTCTGTTATCTCATTCAATAAACGATATAAAAATTAATGACGGCATTCTTTTACAACTTTATTCTTTTTCAGATGTTTCTTATTTCTTTGAATACTACTGAAAAAGATCAATTTATTTATAATATAAATCATACCTTAATTCAGAACAAATAGACGTTAAAATCAAATAATTATATTTTTAATTCTTACCTTGACTTCAGAATTAGCTTCAATGAAGAAATTGTTAAGATATTATTTGTCGAATTATATCCAAGCTTAAGTAAAATTAACTGTAATTGCAAGTATAATCAACTGTTAAATGTTGTTTCAATGAGGCAAGCCATTAGATTAAACAGAGGAAAACATTTTTTTAAGAATATTGCATTAAGCAATTAAATTACGTAGCAGCTTTTCTTTAAGCTAATTTATTTATTGAAAATATTTATATTAGGGCTGTAATGTTTATCGATTAATCAATTGATTACTCGTTAAAATCTTTAGTCGATTAATAATTAATTAATTTAATTAATATTAAATTCATTTAAAGTGTAATGAAAACAACAATAGAGACGAAACCGATATTTTCTGTAAGCAGAATTATTTTTCTAATTGAATGCAAAAAATTCGATATATTAGGGATTCGTGATATGCAATTTGGGAGGTATGATTAATTAATAAATTAAAATTGGTTTAGAATTTTCATTGTTTTCGTAATATTTCTAAGATGATAAAACATTTTAATAAGTGGCATTAAAAAGTATTTACGTTGTTTGATAAATTTTCAAAGTTGTTGGCATTTTCGATTTAAATTTTGATTAAATAAATGGAATTGATTAATATTTTTTAAATTAATTACAATATTTCTTTATATTAGTATATAAAAATGCAATTTATTGATAAAATTTTTAAACGCTAAACCAAGATTTTTGATATAAGAGTAGATTTTCATGTACAGTACTATATACAATAAGACCCTGTTTAACGCTGGGGATACGTTCCAAGAAAACCAAGCGCTAAATGAAACAGCGTTAAACGAGGTCATCTTAACACGTAAATAATGGGAATAAGTGAAACAGGACAGTGAATAAAAAGATATATGTAAATGTTTTTTTATTTTATTTTGTAACATGTATTATTACTATCGTATTACATTAATTATAGACATTTTTTATTGCTAATATCAATTTGTATATTACATTAATTATAGACATTTTTTATTGCTAATATCGATTTGTATTACATATATTATTACTATTATATTACATTAATTATAGACATTTTTATTGCTAATATCGATTTGTATTCAACATTAATTCTTTTTTTTATTTTGTAACATGTATTATTACTATTGTATTACATTAATTACAGACATTTTTATTGCATATTACATTAATTATAGACATTTTTTTATTGCTAATATCGATTTGTATTCACAAATATTCATAAATCAAGAATATTCGATTAAATACTTTATATTGGTGATGAAGAAGGTTCTTCCTGATTTGGCATTTTTTGTTTTTAGTTAAGAAGTCATGAAACGTCGTTTGCCTTTTTTTCTT
Organism: Olivierus martensii; assembly: GCA_000484575.1. Classification (NCBI taxonomy): domain Eukaryota; kingdom Metazoa; phylum Arthropoda; class Arachnida; order Scorpiones; family Buthidae; genus Olivierus; species Olivierus martensii. Next base: position 13,396 of record AYEL01086463.1, read on the forward strand.
TCGTTCAGCAAGAAATTGTCGATAGCAAGATATCGTATCCATGATATTTCGTCTCACCTTTTAACTTCTATCAAAATTTGGATCATTTTCTATAACCTGATCCATAATTTCCGTAATTGACTAAACTTGTTTTGAGAAAATCCGATGCAAATTCCGCAGTAGACTTTCGTATGCACTGCGAGATGGCATAGGAGTATCGAAGCAACAAATTCTTGCGATTTCGGATTTATGTTAAAGTAACGGTTTGAAAACCGCTCCAAAGTGATTCAATAAAAAATATAGAATTCAGAAAAAACCGCGTTATATTGAAACAGCGTTAAGCGGGGTCTTACTGTAATACAAAACGTAGCCTTCGTCGTAGTTACATTTATCAAATGTATCGCATTTAAGATAATTAAACATGACTTCTGGATTGCGGTCCTCACCCGGATAATCCAACCTTGGATAATCGGGATTCTACTGTATTTTTGAATGCAATGTGATGAAAAAATGTATTAAGTAGAAGCTCTGCAATTAAATTGTTTTAGTTGTAACCAATATTACAACTAAAACCATTTAATTAAGAGTGCGGTAGAATTTTCGAGAATCAATGATGGAATTTTGAGTTTTGTAGAGCAGAAAGATCTTCCCGCTTAATAACATTACTCAAAATAAGTTTAGGAGAGTCTGCCATTCTGCGTTTGGAGAAATCAGTTGATCTAATGAAAGCCCGAAGGAGTGAATTATATATTGAAACATACCAATTAAATTTTGCGGGATTTTATTAGCATGAATACCATTTGAGTTGAATGAGAACTCTGTGAAGAAAAAGAGATTTGGAACAACTTTTAAAATATTCTTCTCCATACTGAAAAGTTCCCATATTTTAAAAGTTGTTCTTAAATTTGAGTGTTTTTATAGTGAATATCTTGATAAAATTTAAAATCATACTTGAATAGTGGTTGATTTTATCCTGGTGGTGATTTTCAAACGTGAAAAATTATGAAAGTTGGCACCTAAGTATTTCAGATGAGAAACAATTTTCAGTTTTGAGAAAGTTAATTGAGAGATTATTTTGAAAGCAATATTTTTATGGTTGTTGATTTTGCGTAGTTAAAGAAGTCCAGGAAAAATGCAAAGTGAATTGTATAATTGGTAATGTTGAAGAATTTCCATTGAGAATGATAAGAACAATTTACATATTATATTGATAGACTTAGAACTCCGCTATGAAAGAAAAGATCGTCTATTAGTATAGAAATTTTGATGGAATCAAAGGCTATCTTTAGTTTAAGAAATAGATATATAACCTTTTTGATTTTTAATAATTGAAGTTGAATTAATTAATTCATTAAAAAAAACCTATAACATAATATATTTTCCAGGATTGAAAGCAAAATGAAATTCATTTATTAAAGGAATTAACCTTGAAATAATTTTTTAAATTGAACTGTTTGCAGTTCAATTAATAATCTTCTCATTGCTTAATTTATTTTATTCAATGCTTTATAATAATGTATGCGAAAACGACTCATGTTTCTATCAATAATGTAATGTAGGAAAATTGAAAGATATCTTTAAATTCAATTGAATTGATATCAGTTGTTAAACTTTGGCTATTTTAGATAATTATTTTAGAGAGTTTAATTATATTTTTATTTTTCTATTATTTGACATAATCATTACTTTTTATATTTTTGAAATTTCTAAAAATAAAGATGAATGAGATTTTGGTTTCAGTTTGGAAGAAAAGGTTCATTATTTTTGTAGAGTATGTCAGTTTTAATTATTGCTCTGACTTTTTTTTTCAAAAGTAAGATAAGGAACTTTCTTCGTTTTTTAGAGTTTATAGGTAGATCATCTGAAAGATGGACTTTACAACTCCAAAGATTGACGTTTTTGACAGTTTTGCTATTTTTTAATTTATTTGTGATTTTAAAGAAGTTATTTCTTTTTACATTATTATCGAAATTTAAAAATAATAAATTTAAATTTGGCCACAGTTTCGCAGAGTAAAATGGATTTAAAATAAAAATTTTGGTGAAAGTGAAATTTCGTAAGACGCTTACATTTAGATAATTAAAAAAATAATCTCCTATCGAGTTCTGATAGTTATTACTTGTATCTATCATCATATTTTGAAGAATAAGATTTTGCTTTCTAGATTCGTTAACATCTTTATCAAATTGGTATTCTAGGATTGTAAGATATGCATTAAAGTTTACTATTTCTGATTTTATTTTTATTAGTTTGATTTATTGTTGTTTCCAGATTTCCAGATTTGATTCCAAAGTACAAATATTAGTTTTGTTATTGATGGAATTAATGCTTGTTCTAGTTTCTTCTTTAAAAGCAGCTATTTCCAGTTTTATTTCGTTTTTAAAATCAGATAATTCTTGGAATAATTATATTTGTTTATTCGTTATGAATTTTTTTTAATTCTGACAATTATACGTTTGACATATTTTCTATTGATGAGATTAGATGTTTAGACGATTTATTATATGATAGTTCGATTTCGTTTAAATCCTTATGATCATTGATATAATTTTTAATGTGAGTTTGATTTGTGCCAATATTTGCATTAGTTGTAGAGGTCGTCGCAACTAAGAAAACATATGATAAAGTTGTCGGGCGAAGTCACGTGATCGAAGTGTTGAAGGTCAAAATTAGGATGGATTCTAAATTTTGACCTTCAACAGTTATTTATTATAAAAAAAAATGATTCAAATCGTTATTCAGAGAGTGTCTTTCCATTACTCACCATCAAAGATTGATAGTAAATTTGGAACAGTCAATAATTGCAATTATTATACTGTACTAAAAATTCCACAGTCGTTTCCACATGTTACAACTAGGACAGACATCATTAGCAGGAGTAACGTGATTAACAGTTTGAAAGTTCAAATTAAGAGGAATTTTTAATTTTTTTTAGATAAATTAAAATTTGCGTATACTCAAGAATGCCGCAGTTACTATAGATGATTAAATTTTATGTAAGACTTGAAGAAAAACTGAAAAAAAAAATTTGAAAATTTTACAGACTAACAAGGGGAGGGCGCGAACTTGGGGTCACGAAATTAAAAAAAATTCAATATGATATAGTACTCTGACAGAAGAGTACTCGAGCAAAGTAAGAGAGCGCCATAAATTGAAAATTTTACAGACTAACAAGGGGAGGGCGCGAACTTGAGGTCACGAAATTAAAATAATTCAATATGATATAGTACTCTGACAGAAGAGTACTCGAGCAAAGTAAGAGAGCGCCATATTCAGCCATATTTGAGAAAAAGTCCAAATCAGGGAAATTAATAAAATAATCATATAAGCAATTTTTTGAAACTATTCTCATATCATACGTGAAAAAAGATAAATTTATGCTTATTATTGATTCCTGGGAGGGGCGCACAGATTCTGCTCTGCACGATGATATTTTTGAAAATGATGCTGGGGAAGCGACTTGCACATTAAAATTTATTCCTCCAAAGTGCATACCGCTTTGCCAACCATGTGACGTTTATTTTTACCGACAGGTTAAAAATTTGATAAAGCATTTTCAAAATGCTTCCGATTTACTGAAAAATCATCGAGAAATAGCATCGCGAAAATCCGTATTACGCAGTCATAATAAAGAATGTCATATTTTCTAAATGACTTTTTCTCAAATATGGCTGAATATGGAGCTCTTTTACTTTGCTCGAGTACTCTTCTATCAGAGCACTATATCATATTAATTTTTTTTTAATTTCGTGACCCCAAGTTCGCGCCCTCCCCTTGTAAGTAAAATAAATGTTCAGTACTGTTGCATTACTAGCATTCTCCCCAAAACTTAATTTATTTCTAATATAATCTATTATCGGACATAAACCTTCGTTTAAATTTAATCAAAACTTAAAATATAACAGTTTTTTCGTCCACATCTGTAAACGTCACAGAATTTTACCAATGTAAATCTTGAAAATGTTAAAATTAACTTAAATCAATTGTAAAAACTTCAGTTCAGCTCTATTTATAATCATAAAAGTCTTTATTTTTCTTTATTATTATTCTTTATTATTAGTCTGTTAAATAAATACTCTACTATTATTTGCTGTTATTAATTATGACAATTTTTTGAGATTTTCTTATAACTTAAGAAAATCTCAAAAAAATAAATAAAATAT
>AYEL01086464.1:0-24654 GCA_000484575.1 Olivierus martensii
TATATATATAAATAAATAATGGTAATAGTAGTATTAAATTAGTAAAGTAAGTTTCGAGTTATAATGTATTTCAAAAAAGGAATAAGGATAAAATCTTGACATTGTGCAAAAATATGAATACAGTTGATGTTTTTGCATTTGATGTCGACTTGAAGGAAGTTGAATAAAAAATAAAAAAGATACACTTTGAAAAAACGTAAAATTTAAAATGTTATACACAACACAAAATGTTAAAAATAATAAAGATTTAAACATATCTTAGTATAAATTTACTTATTTATCAAATTTTAACCCAGAAAATATTTGAAAGATATATAACTTAAATTTTTTTTAAATTATAAGAAAATTTTCAATAAATTTTTTGTATGTATCATAATTGCTTTCCATTTGATAGATTTATTTTCATATTTAACTTTAGTTAATTTCTTTTATATAACCGAGTCTATAAATATATGCATCATGTATATTTAAAATGGCTTAGTTTATAAAAATGCTTTTAATTTTTTTAAATGAAAACGCTAGTAAATTTATTTTACAGTTTTTATAACTAAATGTATTAATTGGCAATTAAAGAAAACATAAAACTTTTTGAAAAGAACTGATAGCTTACTTAAACAAATCCGATATTTTGGAAAAAGATGAGGAATTAAAATGTGTCATCGATGTCATCATCACTGCCTTATATTCTTTGTTAAATGATATAAAAATTTATCGAATAATTCAATAATTATTAGAGGTATCTCAGAAGTTTGAACTCATGTCATTTTAAATAATTGAAAACAAAATGTAATTGTATTATCAAAGTCATTTTCAGTGATTTCATTTCTCTATCAAATTTCATAAAAAATTGTTTATTATTTTGAGATATAATAGAGCCTTAAGAGAGTATCTCAAGAGTTCGAATGTCCACCATTTAAATGGTTGAAATCGTAGAATTATAAGATATGGAAATCATCTTATGCGGTCAGAACATCTGTTATATAGTGAAGATTTATTAAATAATTTAAAAGTTATTAGAAATAGGCATACAGAAAGATAATAATAGTGATCTTATAAACTTCAATTTTCTTCAGAAAGTATGCTAACAAGATGAAAAGTTCTTATCATGTCTCCTATATTATTCTGGAGATGGCTTAAGTGGAAACTTTTAGTCGATTTTATTCAATTATACATTTTAAAGAAAGTTTTTAGATTTCATGAAGATATTTAAATAGCATACATAATACCGAGTGATATTAAATATCTAGAGACTTGTCTCATGTGATAGTTCTGATTATGATTAATTGCGTTTTAACTTTTCAATTAATTACTGCACCGTTGCAGAGTTTCATATTGTTTGATTCACCTTATTGTGCTATTGAAATGCGGTTATTCGATTGTTTTGTTTCTAAATTATTGCAATTCATTAAAACAGAGATAAAAAAACCTATAAATCCAAAAACAAGAGAAAAATATTCAGTGACTATTCAATGGTTCTTGAAATGATGACATTTGTTGTCATCGTAAACAAACAGAAGAAATATTTTGCTTTAAATATCAAGAAAAGATTGACATTTCTAAGAAATATACCAAAAGCATTATTCTATAAAATCTTTAAACAAATTTCAGAAAAGATAAAATTAACTCCTCGAAAAACATGCGATTTACAGTAATCTCAATCAGAAATTACAAACCAAATCAATTATAAATGCTTGATAATTTATGTTTAACAAATATAGAAAATCAGTTGTCTGTAAAAGATTTTATGAATCTATTTGCATCTGTTGCATGACCTTTCATAAACAATATTATAAAAATCAGTCTTTTCCCACACAATTTTTAATTGAAGATTAGATAAAAATTTTAATCATAAAACATTTATTTAATTAAATTTGAAATATATAACCATTATGAGAACGATACATATCATTTTCAATATTTTGTCAATGGAAATATTAAAAATTTTTAAATCTATCTTTATTTATATTCAATGAATAAAAGAAACAATAATTAAGTTGTTCACGATGAACTAAAAAAATTCAACATTTAATATGAATAATCTTGTTGCCTAATAATTAATGGAGAATCTGAATTAAAGGACATAATTATGAGTATGTTAATTTAATGTATAAATTATTGACTGGAGATCGTCATCCACTTTTGTGTTATTCATCAAGAATAACTGTAAGTAAAGTCATTAAATATGAACCTTATAATAGAAAACGTTATAAAAATTTTATAAAAAGATTTAATCATAAATAATTTATATATTCTAATTATTGAAATTAGATCATATTATGACTTTCATTATTACATCCTTACAATAGAAAATTGTCTTGTATGTCAGATTCTAGCCATTTGTTAAAGAAATAAAAATTTCATGACAAGTAAACAAAAGCAAACTTCAAAAAATATGATATGCAATTAAATAACTTGACAGTTTTATTTGACATAGTTATATTTCTTACATAATTCAACTTTAAATTAAGGAGAATAATAATCTTGAAAATAACATACAACTAATGTACATGAATTAATTCAGAAATTACAGTTCTGATGTTGTCAGCCAAATGCTCTTATAGAAAAATACTAGAATCATATCTAGAGGATCGGAGATTAAATCCTGATCTCACTCACATTTCTAGATATTTAGAACGTCAGACCTCGCCATCGATTTCTATATTTCACCTTCAGATCAACTCACTTCATGTCTTGGGCCGTCTTTGGTGATCTCTGGATTGGATGCAATTTTTAGTAATCTCTAGATAGAAAACTGCATAAAACAAGAAAGAAAAGGAGGACAGTAAAAAAACCACCTATTTCATTACTTGGTAATGAAAGATGCAAAGAATGCTGATAAGCTAATTTAATCAATAATCTAAGCTATGATTTCTGATAAAATTTACAGATTTCAAGAAGTATGCTCATAACTTTAAATGTTTATTCATTTGGAATTTAAATCAATAGAGCTTCCAAAATATTTCATTTATAAATAATTGAGATTCAGAACAGTGATTAAAAAATATGATCATATACAAATAATGATTCTTGATATTTTATAGTTCTATGTTCTATTGGAAATGTATCCAACTAAATATATTTTAAATTTCGGTGGCCTAATTAAAGTTCCAATCAACTTATTATATAAAAAAATCTTTCGTCAAAGGACAAAAAAATCTTATAAAATTATCGTATATTATAAACAAACACCTCATTTATTATGACAAAAATTTTAATATCAGAGATTGATTTTTTATTTAACAAAAACATTAACGAACACTGTAAGTCAATCTGGGCTAATGTAAATAAAAATTTCATAAGTTTTTAAATAGTTTATATTAAATATAAACTAATTTTTACTTACAGCTTTTTCATATTATGATAAAAGGAAATTTTTTGTTATTTATTTTTGTTTTCATTAATATGAATAAGATAACTTTCTCTTTGAAGTTTACTTCAATTTTCTGCAATACAATGAATTCTCTTCCAGTACATCAAAAATAAAATTATACTTTCTGTTCTAACAAACACATTTAAAAAGTTGCAAGAAAAGTAAAACATATTTACCTAGTCTGTCAAACTGAATCTAATAATAGTAGTTCAAAGTTGGTATTGATATTTAATATAAGTTTAAAATTTACTGTTCCTAAAAATATAGTACTGTATACTTAAAATATTTTTGAGATATAAATTATTTATACGAAGAATTATTATGATTATGAAACTATGTCATGTCATTTTTTTGTATCAAATTTTTGAAGACTCGTAACTTTTGATGTTTTCAGTATTGTAATAATTCATTAATTTTTTTAAGCCACGAAGAAATGTTTGTTGTTTCGTGATTGATTAATTATTAAAAAGCGAAACATTTTTCCGAAAATAAAATATCACTTTATTAAATCTGAACAAGGATATTACAAAGTTCACGCACCATAGAAACAATTTTATAGAACTGTTATAACCTTGATATAAGGATTGTTCACAGTGAGGTCATAACTTTCAGTGGGAAAATAAACTCCAGAAGAAATGTATTTTCTTCTAAATAAGATAAACGTTTCCATTTCTCAAGTAAAACGTTTCTCCCCTCTGCAGATTATCACTTCTCCCAAGATGCTCCCAGACATATGTAGCTATTGATTCTGTGGAATTAATTTTTCTCTTGGATACTGTTATTTAAAGCCATATACATACCAATTTAACAGATTAAAATGATTGATTTTATAATCTGATTTAACATTCAATTTTTTTGATATTTCGAAAAGTGCTGTAATCATTTATATCAAAAAAAAAAATAATAAGAAGAATAAATTATATCAATAAAATTTATTATAACAACTTTAGAAAGTAATTACTTTAAAATTAATTCTTCTCTTGCATGTTTCTTCAATTGAATTATAAACATTGCCTGTCGCTGATTTTTTAACTACTATTCATCAGTGAAATTCGGATGACACGTGAACATTTTTATTATCATTTTTTTACGTGACGTATTTTAATGAAATGTTTATACTGTAGTTAAAAGTTTCTATAATGATCTTTTTTTAGCTTTGGCCTATTTAACGAAAGAAAATAAGCTTAAGTGATCGGTATAACCATGTATTAGTGTCTCTGTGTGTGTACCCATTAACTTTGTTTACAGTCCAATCCAAATCCAATTTACTATACATGGAAAGAAATTAGATGGCATCATTACGGACATCTTTATTATAATCAGTCATATTCAAGAAACCACCATTTAAATTTTGAAAAAATAAATATGTTTCTATTCTCATTTTGTTAAATAAAAGTAGACAACAAGCCAAATATATAAAATAAATCGTTTATTCAAAAACGTTTTCGGCTATCCACGTAGCCTGCCTCAGTTGTATTTCTGTAATTATAGAAGAATTAGTACTAATGATATTTTTATATTGCTTAAATTCTAAACAGTTTATTTTTAATCTAAATATTTATATCTCTAGAGTAACGACAACAATCCGTGTTTTCTAGTTTTCTTAAATCAATTTATTTTTAATCTTAATACATTCGGATATTTTTCGAGAGAAAATATAAAATAGAAAATTCGGAAAACTTTAATGAGACCAACAGGTTTCTATTTTATTTTCAGTAATTATTTTTAATTCGATTAATAAAGAGATTACTTAAGTTTAAGGAAAATTTGTAAACCAAATGCTCGAAATATTGCATAAGATAATACTTTGGTTATTAAATATTATCGAAAATTTTATTATATGTCAACTTTAATAGGACAATAATTGAAAATATTAATTTAAGAACATATTTGTGTTATAGAATTAAAATAAGCAAAATATAATTTATCCGATGATAAAGTAATAAAAAATTACTCGATAAACTTCGTAATATAGATAACCATAACAAAATAGTTTTATAGTTATAATCGCACTCATGATAATTATTTCAACTATAATACATTAATAACAAATATTGTATATATGGTTAGTTTGTAAATTTCCTTTATAATTATTTTAGATAAACTAAATTCAAGAGTAAATAAAGTATTTATCAACTATTGTGTGAAAATATAACGTACTAAAATTTAAATTAATATTATTACTGTAACTTGAATTACTAAAAATTCTATTAGTACAGAAACGTTAAATATTTATTTTTCTTATTAGTTTATCATTAACTTTATGAGTATTCTACTGAATTTATTAATGATAATATAATTCATTCAAAGACATTTCTAATACTGTACATAAATTCCAGAAGATTTGTAAACTTTCAATTTTCAGGTAAGTTTTATTTTTTATTAGTTTTATCACTGAAAAGACTATATATTGTTAAATACATTCATTATTAACAGATTAGCAATTGTGTGACTGAAAATTTTAGTTATTTTCTTTCTCTTTAGAATTTTTATATATTCAAATAATCTAGCCAATAAAATTATTAATAAAAATTTATTATTAGATAATTTACATGAAAGATTATTTCCTTAATATGCTTTCAGGCGTATTTAGTGTAATTTTATTTAACTGATAAAATTAATGAACCTATATTATAGAATATAAATAAATAATGTCTTAGTAATAATTAGCCTTTCGTAAATAAAAATAATAATAAAAGATAAACAGAAAATGATTTTCTGGAAAGTGTTCGTCCCTTACTTGCTATGAAATTTTGACATAATTATTATACTTTCATCCTATACTATAGATTATATTCGGGAATTTTTTGCTTTTTTTATAAATAATTATCAATAAAGTAGATAAATCTTCGAATTTTTTACTGGATTTTACCAAATTATTTGGTAATTTTTTACTGGAGCTTTTTAATGTTTTTAAATAATAAAAAAGAATAATATTCACTATAAAAAATTCGATAAAGATCATTTTAACAAAAAGATTTCAATGAAACTTCTAAAGAATTATTTGCAATGAAAAAATTAAAAAATAAATAATATAAAATCTTACAAAAAATGTTTGTATAAATTATGAAAATCTGATTTAATTTCCATGAAAATTCTAAAGAATTATTTGCAATGAAAAAATTTAAAAATAAATAATATAAAATCTTACAAAAAATGTTTGTATAAATTATGAAAATCTGATTTGATAAAAAAAATCCTTAACTTAATAAATGAACTGTAAGAACATTTAATTAATATTCTTCAGAGGGCATTTAAGTTTAGTCATTTAATATAGTAAAAACCATTGCAAGATGATTTTCCATTCTAGTAAGTGTTCTTCCAAATCATTTATAGCAAGCAGCCTTGTGGAAATCTAAGTAGCTCCATTGATGTTTAAAAATAATGGGATCTATACAACCAGAAATCAATTTTCTTGCATTTTAAATTCAGATTAAATTTTAATACTAATATCTCTCTTTAAGTTGCATTACTGTTACTAATTGTTATCGACTCATTATATTCTACTTCACGATTGCTGTAGAATGTTTATAAAATTGCTCTTACAAATGAATTTATTAATTTTACTGTGCTTTTAAAAACAAATAAATTGAGATAAAAGCTGAAAATTTGAACAAATGTATTTTAAAGTTTTGTAATCCTTTCATAAGGAGTTTGACCACGAGAGTGATGAAATATTAGCAATAAAGAGAAGAGAGCTAATTAAACGAAGAGAAAAATGATATGAAAAAAAAATTCTACACAAATAAATACGAAAAATTTTTCATTAGCATTAAATTTCATATCGAATTTGTTATTACAAACAAAATTAATCAGAAAATAAAACTCGCTTCAACATTTGATAAATCAAACTCAACTACTAACAAAATTTGATCGTTTTATTTATGATTAATAATAAATAATTATATCCAATTTATAACATTGCATAAAACTACTTCAAAGCAACAAAAATGTTTGAAAGATAAGAAAATTTAAACCACCGAAAATAATCAATGCCAGTTAATTTTCCAAGAATGCAGAAGAGATTTTTCATTTGTATCTGAACTTTTCCGTTTCTAAAAAAATCGCGAAGTTTCATTAAAATTTTCTAATAATAGACGATTAATTTAATTTATGATAAATATGTTTGAATTAACAAATTCCTTAAGGAAGAAAATATATTAAATTAAAAATTTCACAAAAACTTACTGTAAACTTGCTTTTGCAATTAATTCTATTTAACAAAACGAATATCATGAAAAATATTTTCGTTTCGAACGTTATTATACTTAATGAATTATTATTATACTCAACACGTGTTTATAAAATTACCTAATTGAACATTATTTAATAAAACATTTTATTCAAAATTTAATATATAATTATATTAAAAAAGTATGACGAGTATAATTAAAAGTAATTTATACTCACCACACATTTTCTACAGTATAATTTCTAAAAGTTTACACTAGTCTGCCTATTGTTTTATTTTTTAAATAAATTAAAAACTGTAGTAGTCGAGGAAAAGTTTATTTTAAGCCTTAGTAATTTTAGAAAGTTTAAATAAACGATCAAAAAAAAGAAAGGGAAAAAAATTAGATTAATAATTGGACAACAAAAAGTGCTATTCGATACGTTTCACTTTTAAATTGAAGTTTCGGTAATCTTTATGCATATGTAAGTAAATCGTAAAAAGTCTAATGTAATAATGAACTGCCTGATATTTTATTGATGATCATTTAAGTGGATATATGCAAATAAATACGTACGATAAATTTAAATTGGAAACAGATAATATCGTCATTAAATCCATTATAATAAATTTTCCATTTTATGTAAGTAAAATATTTTAAAATTTAATTATTAAAAACACTTAGAGGATTTCGGCTATTGAGATATGTATATTTTTTTCTGAATAAGTATAGAAATTTTCTATTAAAATAAAATATTTTTTTTCTATAAAATGTATAAATAATTGGACAATTTATTTAATGTTTTCGCATTTCTCTTTTGATTTATTTTGTCGAATTCTTTTCTCATTATTCTCTCGCATTCTGTTTTTTTTTTTTTTTTTTTTTTTTTTTTTTTTTTTTTTTTTTTTTTTTTTTTTTTTTTTTTTTTTTTTTTTTTTTTTTTTTTTTTCGTTTTAGCAATTAAAGAAGATTGCTTTCCAAATATTTAATTTTTTTGTAAATTTAAAAAAACATGAACAGAACAACCCGCAGCTTTTCAAAATTGTTTCCTGGATATTTGTTCATCATGTTATCGATTAAAGATATTTGATTTAATAGTCTGCTTATTTATAATTTTTCAGAGGAAGGATGACTAATTTTATAGATTCGGGTGCTTGCCTATAGATATAGCAAATGAAAGAGCAGAAATTTCGAAAACTATTTTTCACAAGTATAAAAATTTGGTAAATATTTACATTATTTTGTACAAAAATCATTTATGCTGTGAATTAAAAGTTCAATAACAATGAATTTCATTTTGGCTAAATAAATAACACAGAGTATATAAAAAAAATTTTAATCTTAATTTAGATGCTATGAGACTAATATTTAGTGAAAGAGGATGATTTTTGTATATATATATATATGCAAACTTTTTATATCCTCTCTCAAGTGAGTTGAGTTAGAAATTGGAGGCTATTATCACAGTTTAAAAATTCATGGTTAGACTACTTTGAATAGGTCTCTTATGAGGAAAAATATTTCAGATCAGTTAAACGGTAATCTGAAAATATATACCGGAATAAATGGAAGAAAGAAAATGGTAAAAATGCTCCGAGCATCAAAAAATGCGAATATGTTTTCTGAAAAGCCATTCTGTGATGAAAGAAAAAACAACTAGAGTAGTGATATTTATTACGTGATTTGTTTTTAGTTTTCTATGACTAGTTTCAAGAATCAAGCGAAATATAATTAGTACAGAAGTTCTTACCATATTTCTATCAATTCTCTTGTCATTCAAAAAACAATAAATGTCGAAATAGGAAAGGGATAATTTCTTTGAACTCCCAATAAATAGAAGATAAAATGGTATAAAAGTATTTTTGAATTTTCCGCCCAATCAAATTTTCCAATATTTTTGGTTGTCTCATAATTTTTTTAGTATGTATTTCTAAACTTACAGAATCAAGATTAAAATGTCAATGGAAGAAGAGATGGAAGAAGGATATGGACAAGCCATAAAACTTTAAACAAGTTTCGCTTGAAATTTTTCTAAAATAAATATTGAAAGTTTAAAGTTTTTCAAAAAGATTTTTGTCTTCAAGATTTCTAAAAGTTCATTTAAAAATTAATCTTTCGATTAATAAATTGAAAAGCATATTATGCGTTCATATTAGGTTTTTTAACAGGAAAAACCTTCTAATAAAATTGAAATAGAGCAAGATATAAGAAAAACATTTAATAAATTAATTTTAATATATTAATGTATTATTATAAGAGATATATCAATGGATTAATATTTAAGAATCATCAAATAGCATAATAATATTAAACTATGCATTTTTGGAAAAGTACGCTATGGTAATTTTTGTAAAAATCTGACATAAACTTTAAAATAATATCGTTACATGAATGTTGATATAAAAGAAATTTTTATATTGTATAAATTTATAGTATTTCTATCTTCTTATAGTAAATATTTCGTTATATAAAGAACTTGAAAATTAATTAGTACAAAATTTATTTTTAAAGTGATGCTGTGCATTAAATATAATTAATTTCTCTTATAATTAAGTATATTTTAAAATTTATTAAAATAGTATTCATGTCTAATTTCCAAGGTACTATATATAAATAATTTCATAGTTGTCAAAGATACGACGTCTGATTATCATATTGTAATCGAGAATCTAATGAATACCAAACTATAAAATATGAGATTAAACATAAATCTTTTGCTTCAGAAATAAGCACTTGGATGAAATATGAAAGTGAGAACCATTATGTTAATGACGGTTTCAAAATTCATATTATTTTGCAAACTTTAATAAATATTTTATTGCAGTTAACAGTCTAAAATTTAAAATTATATAATAATAGTTTCGTTAATAGTTATAAATAATATAGATATAAAATAATTTTTGTTTCAAATTTGATTTGTAAAAAATCAGTTTTGGGCGAAATTTCAAAAATCTTTGGCCAAAATTGTTTCCAAAAAATTTAAAGCATTTAAAATATTTGGGAAAAATTTTCAAGTAAAAGTTTGTATTTATCTTTTTCTTTTATCAGTGCTTTTTAAGTCATGACCCCCTAACACCTCTCTTCTTTCATCTTGTATTTTTCATCCTATTTTCCCGAAGGAAAGCAAAAACTTTAAAATTATTACATTTTCTATATACTGCAAAGTATCTTTTATTGTATTATTTAACTAATAACTTCTGAACAAATCAATAACTTTTATGAATCAATAAAGATAAGCTTAATGTATTTTTCCATTGCGTCTATTATTCATAAGTAGAGGAACATTAAAACTTCTTAAATATTCTTTTAATGTCGTTTGATTTATTTACAATAATGAATTTTTATGAAATTAGGAAGACAATATCATTAATGATGGCCTTCAGGATATATCAATTAACTGCAACTTAAATTGCTTAAAATGGTTTAAATTTCTGAGATTCCATGTAATAATCTTTGAACTATTTTATAAATCTTTCGGAAATTGCAGTGAAGAGATCATGTTATTGAAGGTGTCTGATGGTATGCATTTCAAACATGCATCTTTAGTCATTTCAAAATAATAGACAAATTCGGAAATTAAATTATTAAATATTTCCAGAACTGCCTGTTTATTTGCCTTTTTCAATGATCAATCTAATGTAATTTCAGCTGTTCCTCTTATGTTTTTAATATTTTTGCATATTCCATATGTTCTAAATATATTGTTTTTTACCTTTACTAATAAGAAATATCCATATTTATTAAATGCCTATGTTTTTTTGTGTGAAAGAGTTCGAGAGAGTAAAAGAGAACCTCTTTCCACTTATAGAGTACTAAGAGGTTCAAAATGATGTGAGAGATTGCGTAAACTATATATAGGAGTGAGTGTATGAATTTAGGAAAAAAAACCAATA
Source organism: Olivierus martensii (assembly GCA_000484575.1). NCBI lineage: Eukaryota > Metazoa > Arthropoda > Arachnida > Scorpiones > Buthidae > Olivierus > Olivierus martensii. The sequence goes on from AYEL01086464.1 coordinate 11,436, forward strand.
AGTCAGCGGAAAAAGTCTATGCGAGAAATGAAAAAAAAGAGAGAATTTTCAAGTAGAGTTTGCAGCTGTCCGAGGTTAAGCCAAAGTAAGAAAAAATATACAGGAGGGAAAGGCTATAGATAAAATACCAAATAATAAGAAAACTGTAAAAGAAACCACAGGAAAAACTAAATGAAAAGGTAAACTATTGTAAGGTAGAGAGATAACCCAAAAAGGGTAGGGAAAAGGCTCCACCGGAGCCAGATAGGAGAGGGGAGAAGATACCAGAGTGGGTGAAAGCCACAAGAAAGGTAAATCACGAAGAAATGCTGCCCTACAAGTTAACATTGCTATGTCAAAATGACGCAGAGTAAACAACAGCACCGAAAACTGGTGCAAAGATTGTGTGGACCGTATAGAGTTGGGCAGTCTAAGAAACATGATTTAACAAGTTTGATGGTTATTGAATCCAAGAATAGTTGGTGGAGTTGGACCGGCCAAGAAATAAGTCGATTTGTGAAATGTGTGATAAGCTTTTTACGCCAGGGTTCAAACAGAGTGGCCAAGAAATAAGTCGATTTGTGAAATGTGTGATAAGCTTTTTACGCAAGGGTTCAAAGAGAGAGCAGTCAAATATAATGTGGCAAAAATATCAGATTCATTGCTGCCACAGTTACAGAGGCGAAATCTTTAATTTTAAACCTATGTAAATAATAGTTGAATTTACCATGTTCAGTTAAAAATTGGGTGATTTTAAAATTACATGGATTCAAATTAATTTTTAAACGGTCGGAAAGTTTTGGGAAGAATGAGTTAGTAACCAAACCCTTCTGATCATTAGTCCACCTAAGACTCCATTTATTAATGGATTCCTGCGAAGATGGTTGCGTACAAATGAATGGGAGACAGTATTATAAGAGATTTTGTTATTAAGGTAAGCTGTTCGCGCAAGTAGATCAGCCAGTTTGTTTCCCTGACAACTAGAATGTCCCATAATCCAACAAATCTTACAGTTGAAAAGAAAGATACAACTTTTGAAAAGCTTAACATTCGGTAAGCTAATTGTGATGAAGCTTTTGGTTGTTTGAGGTAGGAAAGTACTACTTGTGAATCAGTACAGAATAAAGCATTGTGTAGTTGATTAGTCTTTATAAATTTTAAAGCTTGAAAAGCTGAGAAAATTGTGAATCAGTACAGAGTAAAGCATTGTGTAGTTGATTAGTCTTTAAAAATTTTAAAGCTTGAAAAGCTGAGAAAATTTCTGCTTGTGTGACGTTGTAATAACTATGAAGTTTGAAGTCAGAACACTGAAGTACTGTATTTGATTGTCCTGAAGAACACAAAAAGTAGATCCTACACCATTGTGTGAGCTTAAACCGTCAGTGAAAATTTTAAGGGGATGTTGTGTTTTTAAATGTGCTAATTGCTGAGTTATGATTATAGTGAGGGTGAGAAAGCAGTCTGAAGTCGGTTTCAGACAATTTGATTTCTGTTCCTAAGTCAAATTTCAGATTCAGTTATGAATAATGTATTTTTTCATTTTGATAATTCAAGTTATCAAGAAATCTATTTAATCAAAAAGTGGATAAATATAGAAAGGAAGCAGTCTGAAGTCGGTTTCAGACCATTTGATTTCTGTTCCTAAGTCAAACTTCAGATTCAGTTATGAATAATGTATTTTTTCGTTTTGATAATTCAAGTTATCAAGAAATCTATTTAATCAAAAAGTGGATAAATATAGAAAGATTTATATTTATTGAGAAGTTTGAATTTCATGTAGCATTTTAATGTTTTATTTTATCTCGAATTATAATATAATTACTATTTTTAAGGTCATTATTAAGGTTAATCAGTTAGGCTCATGATCGAAATAAAGGACAGAAGAATACCAAAGTACAATAACCAGTTTTTATTATTAATTTCTCAGAAAATAATAATGATACGATTGAAAATTGTTAAGATAAATCACAAATTAACGAAGAAAATTCATTTCTTTTTGATGCCGTAGAATGAGAACGTAGTGAAAGATCATCAAATAAAACATTGATTATAAAATTGTATTCTTATTTAACAACTTAAAACTTTAAACATAAAAATCTAATTATGGTAAAAAAGTGGAAAGGAAATGCATTTCAATGAAGTGCCTTTATCCGGTATCTGCTAATTGTATAAATATGCTTTTTATGACACAAAGGTTTCCTTTAAGATAATTTCTTAATCACTTCTTTTTTTTAAGGATTAAAGATCTTGAGTAAGGATTTCTACTTTCAAAACTCCTTTGTCTTTAAGATTTAATTTTATATTCGAAAACTCCGTTAATTAATATATTCTTTTTATTAAACTAGTATAATATATATCTTGTATATTTAAAAATAAGCAATTTAAAATGTTACTCTTCATCACTATTAAAGTTTGGAATGCCGTATTCCCTCGAATATTTGAGCAATACAAATTTATCGGATTAGCTAAGAAATATGTTTACTTTAATTGTCTTAAAAGTGTCAATTGAAGCAAACTGGTTCAGTAATTTTTTATCGGATGTAATCCAAATAAAAAAATTACTGAATTTAAGAAAATAAGGATGATATCGTCAAAACAAAGAAAATATTTGCACTATCAGTAGTTTAGTTATTATGTGCTAGCAAAATTGTTAATATTATACAAATTATTTCTTCAACTAAACTTCATTTTTTCCTTCTTTGATTTGATTTTCTGTTAACTTACTTTTAAAGGATAAAAACTTTATATTATATTTTTAAGCTATACTATTTTGCTTATTTTAGTTCAAGTTTGATCCAGTGAGAGAGAAAAAATCTCGGTTAATTGCTGCCTGACATTTTAAGAAAAGTTTTATTAATTATAAACACATAGCTTAACTCAAACTAACCTAATTAATAAGTAATAGTTATGATAATTGAAGTTCTACATTAGAATCACTGGCAAAGTTCTCTTACGGTAAATGATAGCTTTTCTAGAGAAAATCAAAATAATTTCCATTAGCTGAAATTGAAAACAAATGCAGAATTGATATCATTCTCTAAGGAAGGTGCATAAAACTATCATGCCTTTTCTATTATTAATCGTAGTGATTGAATTATTAGCTGGATTACTGTATAAGAATTATAGTTATTTTCTGCAACGCCTTGCTATTAGTTACATTCTATATATGCTATATTGATTTAGATAAATCATTATTAGTTATTTATTTAAAGAAGTTTTATACATCAGAATCTAAGAATGGATTTAGGATTTGAAGCCGCGAAGTAGTTATGAGCCCGCTATGGACTAATACACGTGTAATGGGATTGATTAGTGAGTTGAAAAATAGGATCATTGTGCCGAATTCTATATCCTATCCTTCAATAAATAATAAGAAATATATTATGTTATGATATTTCCGTTATGCAAAAATTTATTTGAGTTAGATTATATTATAAAAATTGTTTCCTTTTTGGTTTTAAACCATTTTATTTATTATTTTTTTAAGAATACAAAATGAGGCACATGCACTTTGTCTATCTTTTGTCTAACCTTCATTATAACATCTAGAGAATCAAACTTCGCAAAACATTCAAATTTTAAAGAATCATTTTTTTTATTCTACTTATATATCAGTCTGCTAATTTTGAAGTGTCAATGTCATCCCATAAAGATGTTGATGATTAGAATTTTAAAAATTTTATTATTATATACAATATATATTTTTATCAAAGTATTTATTAGTCGAAAATAAATTTAAATAAATTACTGTATTATATTAAAAAATCTGATAAAATTATCATCATATTCAGTGAAAAAGTCAGCAAATTTCTACATATTAGTAAATACCATAAAAACAAACTTGAAGTCGATATGAAACATTATATAAGTTATAGTAAATAATATAGTTTAATTATAATGTCAAAGTTAATAAAAATTAATACGAGTTAATTCAGTTAATTAATTTTGTTGCATAAATGATATAATTAAAATAATTTAAAGGTAGAAAAATGAATGATTTCAAGACATTTATTCTGTGGAAATAAATATAAAACTCCGTCATTCGTTAAATATTTATATTTGCACTTTTGAGAATAGGATAAAATGATAGATAATTTATTTAAAATGTTATATACAATTTACTTCATTTATTTACGCCATTCAAATTACATTGTAAATTATATTCCAATTTTAAAGCGAATTCTTATAAATATTTAATAATATAATTATTTTAATTATACGTTCAAAATATAAATTACATGAATTATGTATCTAATATGAAAAAACAATCGAAAAATCTCCAAATAAAATCCAATGCATCTCTGTTGTCACTATTTATATAGAAGATTTGAAATACATGTATACTGTATGTAGGAAGAAAGAGTTTAATTTTCTAGAAGATAGGAGAGACATTTTTTCATAGATTTTTCATATATTTCTCCATATATTCGATAATTTAATCTTACAATTTCATGTGATATTTTATCCTATTAAATTATTCATTACTTGAGTAAAAATGCTACCAGCTATAATTTTAATTTAACGAGAAGGAAAAGAATGTAATATGCAGTATTTTCTTAATATTATTATATTGAAGACATAACCATGGTGAAATTAATTAATTTATATTAATTTAGACTGGTATTTATATGAATATTTTATAACATTTCTCAATTCCGAATGATTGACTCTACTTTATATAAGCTATCGATTAGAGATGTCACACACGAAATGTTAAAAGATATCAGATCAAGAGAGCGGTGTTACAGTCGATGACACGTTTTCTCAAAATTCCATCTTTCTAGAAGATTAAGAATTAACTGCCTCCTAGGATAAACTTTAAATTATAATTACCTCATTAAAAAGTGATTGCTGTGTGTGACTTTTCCAATTCATCTTAGTATTACCTTAACTTTATAAAAAATATTGTTATTTTAAATATATAATATATTGTAAATAAAAAATATGAAATCGTAGATGATGATGAATAAAATTAATAAATTATATTAAAATGGAATTAAAAGGTTTTAATTCTCTCTAAAAATGATGAGAGTTGAACATTGTTGAAGTTTTGCTCCTCTGGTGCTCATTATTTTATAATCCATGATATTTACAGTATATCACGAATACCTCTGTTAAACAGTATTATTATTCAAATTTATTTATTGCCACTCCAAATGAGTCAAATGATAGATAATATAAATATTAATCCATCTGAACAATTGACAATGCTTTAGTTTCTTAATAATAATAAATTTTAAAAATATTATATGGAGACCTAAATATCTTTTCTTTTTATAATTCAGTTCAAATTTTAATCGATAATTTTTATCTTGGAAATATTAATGGCATGGTTTAATAGAAATTGTTTTTTATCATTATTCTCAGATTGAATTCTCCTTCAAAAATTATTATTTTTTAAAATATAACCAACCAAATTCATGCTATTTTCCCTATTTGCCACAATTCAATTCATTTCAATAATAATGATTTATTATTACTTGTTAAAAAAATGCAATCTTAAATTTAAATTTTAAATTGCAATTTATATTTAAAACGTTTATTTTAGTACTGGTTTATTAATTTTTTCATAAATTATTTAAATGTTAATTTTTGTATTGAAAAAAAAAAAAATTGAGTTAAAACAAGCAATTCTGGAAAAACTAATAGCTTATTTTCTAAATATCTCCTTTATTTTTGGAATGATTAAAGATAGGGATAAAATATATCATCTTCAATGGCATAACTTCTATGTTGAATGTCATAAAAATGCATTAAATTATTCTTGAGGAAACCTCAGAATGTTGAATATTCGCAATTTTTAAAAGGTTGATTAATACAAGATTAATTATTATTTCTAAATCGGATTTTAATGGCTTGACCCCCCTCTTGATAAATTTCATAAAATTCAATAAAATACAGTATACAAGTAGACTACAAGTAAATATAGTAGTTCAAAAGGTATTAAAAAACTTTTTGTATTTGATATTGCCTACATTTTTGACTGATTGAAGACAAAGGATTACTTGATATCATCGAGATCATCTTCGAAGACTTGATTTTCTGCTAAATTTCATAAAAATCCAATAAATGATTGAAGCTATATTAAGAGATTATATCAGAAGTTTGAACGTCTGCTATTTTTAAATGGTTGATGCTAGTTGGTTAAATGATTCAGCATCCAGATTACTTTTAATGGTAGAATCACCAGATTTCGTGAAAATATACAAATTGTTCAAAAGTTATTAGCAAGGGACATATAGTGAATCGATAGACATTATGGTTATTTCATAAATTACAGTACTTGTTATTGTCGTTTCGGAAAGTTGAAATAATTTAAACAGTGTTCGAAAGTTATTAGCAAGGGACATATAGTGAATCGATAGACATTATGCTTATTTCATAAATTACAGTACTTGTTATTGTCGTTTCGGAAAGTTGAAATAATTTAAACTTATAATTATTAATTATAATATTTGAAACAATACTGTAAGATATGATATGAGAAAAACGGAGCACTTCAATATAGTAATCAAATAAAAACTTAAAAGAAAAATTTAAAACTTTTTAACATTTAATTCCCCGAAGTATTGTTGTATCTTTATTGTATTGTCACCGATAAGCACTTCAACATAGTAATCAAATAAAAACTTAAAACAAAAATTTCAAAACTTTTTAACATTTAATTCCCCGAAGTATTGTTGTATCTTTATTGTATTGTCACCGATCCTCGAATTCTATTGAATTCTGGATGATTTAATAAAATTTGATAAAATTTTATCAAATCATTTTCGAAACTGATATTTGATAAAATTGTTGAAGCATATAAATTAAATTTATTGTAGCAAATAATAAAATTAGTGAAAAATTAAATTGTTATATTTAGGGAAATAAAAATCTTTAATATTTATGCTGGCTAGGTTAGAAGACGGAGATTTTTCTAATTATTTTTCTCTTCCTCTTCAGCTTTAAAAATTGCGATTATGTAATATTTATTTAAATATCTTTTGATACGTAAACAAATATTAAAAACTTATATACCGTAAAAGATAAGGAAAAAAATTAACATAAATTCTGATTTAAAGTTTACGTAAACAAAATTTTTTAAAATGTGAATGTAGTTGACATTTTGAAAAGTTATATAGAATTTATGCAAATATTCAAAACAGCATAAATTGCATAGGAAGTGTTTTCACTTGGAATATATATGCCTCGGTTATATTAATGTATTGACATATTTTACCAAATACGGGAATGTGGACATTTCAATAGTGTTAGAAGAATTTGAGATTGCTATTTTCATCGAAAGTATCTTTGCACGGTAAATATTTCTCTCTTATATATATAGAGGAGGTTATTAAGTGTTCTGTTTACAACTTTTATTATAAGATAATATTATAGATTTTTTAACAAAATTTTATATAATTTTTTAAATCAAAAATGATGTGCAAGAGACATTTAAAAAGACAAATCATAATATTCAGCCTGATAATAATTCAAATACTAAAAAAATTATATATAATTACATTAGAAAAGTATTACTTATAAAAGAAAATTTTCAAACGTGATAAATTATATATCACATGATGTATCATTGTTTGCGATTTCACATTTTTATTTTTCTTCCTTAAGCAATTTATTTCTCTAAAGAGCTACACGTCTAATAAACTGTGATATTAAAGTTTAATTTTCGCAAAAATTTGCAGATAATATTTTAAAAAAGTTTTGAAATTATATCAATTCATAATTCGTTAATATATATTTATAATTAGGCGAATATTCGAAAAATTAATTAAAGATAAAGAGAATAAAGATAAACTGCGAAATACTTAATTTTATTATGGATTCATATATTTTAGTATGATTTGCGAATTATTACTATAAAATAAAATATATTCAAAAAGAGATGATAGCAAATTGTATCGCTGTAATAAGATAGATTACTTAGCACGTATAAAAAGGAAAATAAAAGAATTAAAACTGCTAAAGAAGCTAATAAATAGTTTAGGATGTATAACATGCCGTAATAAGATAGATTACTTAGCACGTATAAAAAAAAATAAAAGAATTAAAACTGCTAAAGAAGCTAATAAATAGTTTAGGATGTATAACATGCTTATTTGCGATATATAGAAAAAAATGTTTTCTAGCTGTTCTTCATGAAAAATTAAAATATTTTAATATAAAAATCATGTTTCAGAATCAGCGAAGAAGAATAAAATTTATAATCAATAATGATTGGGGAAAAAATTATGTGAAAGTTGAAAGAATTGAAAGAATAATCCTAATTAGTTTCAGTTTAATGTATATTTGAATTAACATATATAAAAACATTTTTCAAAAAATATTGCTGTATTAGAAAATAAGTTTTGTTAGAATTCAGTGTACTCTTTCGGTTCAAGATATGTCGACAAATAAAGATACTAAATATGTACTGAAAGCTTGAATGAATTCAGTCATATTTTAATGTAGCATTTAAATCCCTTGATAATAGTCCTTAGAATATTATACATTCTAAAACTGTATTTTTAGACTACAGAATAAATTAAAATATTTGGAAATGGCAGACATTAACCAGTCAAATATTTTAAATGATTTTTTAATTAGTATAGATTTATTTAATTTTTTAAATTTAGAATTGTCGATTCTATAATTATTATAAATTTAATACGAGATAATACTTGATTACTTAATTAAATTAGGAATTATTTAAAAATAATAATAATTTCATACGTGTTTTATTTTTATAATTAATTGAATTATGGAATGGTGATGATTATGATGGAAGTCATCTTTCCATAATTCAACTATTTCGTACTCAAACTTATGGTTACTGAAAGCATTGACTAACTTTAATCTAGAGACTGAAAGATGTAAAAATGACATATTAGCTATTTTAAAATATATTTAAGAGAAGACTAATGTTGATAACTTCACTGTTACCAAACTCAAATAAAAATCATAGAGATTATCAGTAATAATCTTAATCATCATTGTTTAAGTTCAATAACTGATGTAAGCATTAGTCTAATCTTAAGTCAGTTATTGAACTTAAACATAAACGAATTTATTGAAAAACAAGAAGATGAACAGATTTTTTTAATATAGTATCATGATTCTATAATATATAAATGATACTGTAAATAATGATATTTGTACTGTATAAGCAACATAATGCGTGTAGCAACTAAAATAAGTAAGAAATTACTTGAGTACAAATCTCAAAACAAAATTTACCAAAATCTCATTTGCCCTTCTGAAAAATAAAATAGAATACTGAAGAGATTCACAGATCGTAAATAAAACAAACGTACTTTAAGCATGAATGACTTGTTAGAAAGAGGCTTAAATTTCATTGAGATTAATCGATTCAAATTAGACATACAGGATTAAAAATGATTAACTACTATTACTATATATAAATTTGAAGAAAGGAAAAATAGATTTAAAATAAACATTAGCAAAAATTAGTCATAATAAATAAATTACGTAAATATTTATAGTATTGCACTGAATAAGATATTGACTACTATAGTTTTATTAAAAAAAACTTCATAGAAATTAAAAAAAAAAGATTAATAACTTTACGATCATACAAGCAGACAGCGAAGAGAATTTTCATAGGAGAAAATAATTAGGTAAAAAAGATTAATACCTTTACGATCATACAAGCAGACAGCGAAGAGAATTTTCATAGGAGAAAATAATTAGGTAAAGAAAAATAAAAATTGTTAATACACTTAACTTCACTGAATTAAAAAAAACCAAAAGAAACAATTTTAACAAATTACAGAAAATTGAATAGATGAATTTAAAAAAATTACTAAAAACGGATTAATGAATAAAACACGCAGAGATATTAAATTTTTTATAATTAGCATGTACTATTTCAAATCCTGTATCAGTTAATAATAATCCTATATTAATACTTTGCTCTTTTAAATGAGAAAATGAAAATTGCGATGTCTATCTATTCTTAATATATTATAGCCGAAGGAAAAAAAAAATTAATGACATTATTGGCTGTCTATCGGCTATATGACCCTCCATTAATAACTTTTGAATTAATTAATAGATTTTTACGAAATTTGTAGTGATATCCTACCATCAAAGGCCACCTCAACGCTACATCAATTAACTTTCTAGCTGCAACTATTTAAAAATGACAGACGTTCAAGTTTCTGAGATACTCTCTTAACATATCCTAAGATATTCATTCGATTTTTATGAAATTTAGCAAGACGATCAAGCAATTGAATGCGATCTCAATGATGCATGCTAATCTTTTATCTACAATTATTTAAAAATGGTAAATTTAGTAAAGACATTGCGATCTGTTGTATAAAGAACATAGAAAAGAATTTAAGAAATACAGTACCTAACTGACCAATTTTATTTTCAAATAAAATGGTCAATTAGGTATTTCTTAAATTTTTCAGAAAGCATCCCTTCTTTCTGAAAAGATGTTTTCTAAAGCATTTCTTAAATTCTTTAGAAAGCATCTCTTTCTTCTTCATAACTTTTATAATTCGATCCAATAAAATGTGTAGTCTATGGTAAGGTGGTCTTATAGGAGAGTACTGTATTTATTTTGTTCATTCTTTACTATGATAGCATCTATTCCAACTATAGCCTATCTGTTTTTTTATAAAATAACTGTTTATAGTCCGAACAAAAGCAAATTGGAAGTAGGAGAAAATTGTTTAAAGATACAATATTTCATTTTAATTCACTAAAATTTTGAAAGAATTAGTTTTACAGAGAATAGTTTATTTAGTAAGCTTATACAATACATAATCACATGAAACAGGTGCAATATTTTCAAAATTCTTGCTTTTGAACTTGGAACATTTTGAGAATCATTTCTTGAAAAATTAATTTATAATCAGTATAATAAATAAAAAGAATGTTTTAATAATAATTAAAATATTTTCTTTTTCTCATATTACATTTATTATTTATTTTAAAATTTAAAATAAAGATTTAATTATATTTTAATGAAAATATCTTCCAACTATATCTCTTTTTTTATAAAATAACTGTTTATAGTCCGAACAAAAGCAAATTGGAAGTAGGAGAAAATCTCACGAACTTTCCGGACAACCCAATACTTAGGCAGGTCATTTGACCATTTCAGTATGATACTTGTTACGTATGTTGGTTTTCTATACACTGTAGTTTCATAGTTTGTATCTGCTTCTTGTATCTGGATGTCTCAATAGTGTATAACAGAGATACTTTTCTGGTCTAATACTATTTTTAAACCTATACTTTGAGGTTAATGCTTTAATGAGGTCCTCTGTGCCATCTTATTGTTTCCATATAACCAGCAGATCGTCTACATATCTAACATAAATTATTTAATTCTGCTTGAATGTTGTTAGTATTCTTTTTTCTAAGGACCTGAGGACTGATTCTGCCATTACATCTGCCAAGGCACCTCCTATAGGAACTCCTGATATCTGCCAAAATACTTTTTCATCAATGATAAAATATGAGTTATAGGAGATTAGGGCTGCTATGTCTCTTAATACATCTGCATACTGGTCTGAATGTGGCAAGTTTTCATAAAGAAGTCTATATAATTCTAGTCACATAGGCAGGAGCACCAGGGATGGATACAGCTTTTCAAAATCCATTACCACCATAGTTTCGTTATTTTGTCGTGAAAGTACTCTTAACTTTTGTATTAGTTGCTGTGACGATTTTACAATATATTTATAATCAGAAAGTTTCTGCAGGCACATTTTGCAATCTTTTTCTCTAAATTAATTAGCAGAGTTCTTGTTTTATCTACTGTAGGTCTACAGGATATAGGTGCTTTGTGTGTCTTAATAAATGCAAATAGTCTTGGACATGCTGGATCTTTTATTGTGTTGATCCTAAAGCATTCTGGAAAATTCTTCGTAAGATATCTTCCTACTTTATTTGTAATCATAAACATCAGATCATTCTGGACTTCTATTGCTCCTGATTCTACAACATATTGTCTTAGCATATCCTTATACTTTTCTTTTTCTAATATAACTAGTTTTATCACCTTATCATCCCTAGTAATTACTAGTTTGTTCTCTTTAAGCCATTCTAATGTCCTACTAAGAGGCGCTCTCTTTTAGATAATGTTTCATCAGCTTTTCTCTTTCATTTGGACTTCTCCTCTATCACTTTCCATTTTAATCTCTCTTTGTCTAGCTTATCTAACAATTGCATCAAGTCTTCTATTGTTGGAATATTCTTAAGAATACATTGCTTGTCCATAATGGCATAAATAGGCCACAAGAACATCATAAACGAGCAACATAGTACATCATTCTCCAACGCATGGAGTTACAGAGTTCGTAAGTTATGAACTTTTGAAATTGAAGTTATTGTTATTTTGTTAATGTGTTCACATTTATTTATAATATGTATCTTTTATTAATAGTTTGTTTTTAATTTTGATACTCTGTTAAATTTTTAAAACTTTTTATATATATGGTGATGTAATAACTCAAACGATGAATGTAAATTTTTGAATATAAAATATATTCCTTTAGAAGCTGAAGACGATCCATAATGGATCAAAAACGTTTCTTCTGTTTAAAATAAATTGTTTTACTGCTTATATTGCTTGAGTTTAATATTTCTTGTATTAGAAGCAAAGTTTGAATTAATTAATGATTGTTGTATCATATGTATGACTTTATTATTTTGAGAAAATTTACCAATTAGATGAAATTTAATATTAAACTTGATATATAAAAATGCATAGCAATAACTCTAAACCAGCAGTCTCAAACTTGCTCTCTCTAAAGGGCTACTTTAGATCTTTGGTCAATTGAGGAGCTGCATTTAAAATTAATGCCCAATGGGATAAAGAAAGATTGTTAGCAAGAGGTAAATAAGCTGAAGGGTTGATTATGTTATATTTACATTTTGATTTCTTTAAATGATATGTTTCAATTCATGTTGAAAATTATAAAATCATTTATAAATGATAGTAATTTTTATAAATTTGATTGATATTTTGTATTAAAATATTCAGTTTTATTGAATTTCAATGCAATTTGTAAAAACACTTTAAAGTGATTTTTAAATATTTCATGAAAAATGGTTGTAATTTTTTCTGAATATCTTTTATATATACAGTCAAACCTCTTTAAGCCACCCCTCTATAAACCATCACTCTCGTTATTTGCCTGATGAAAACCAATAACAAATCTCCTCCTTTATGTTAAAACATGAAATTCCCTTTATAAACCGCCACCTCACTAATCGAGAT
>AYEL01086465.1:0-143992 GCA_000484575.1 Olivierus martensii
TTTTTTTTTTTAAGATTAGCATATTATTAAATATTTATCAAACAAATCTTTTGTTAAAGTGAAATTTTAATTTAATGTTTGAAGAGAGAATGTCTGATAGCCTTAATTACAGGTATCCTTCCTTTAACATGTTAGATGTTATAGGAGGGATACCTGTAATTAAAACATGACAATTTTCAAATCATGTTAGAGCAAAACCTACAACATGGTTTTGCTCTAACATGATTTGAAAATTGCAGAAACCCTTATATAACACAATACTTCTACAACATGGTTTTTACTTAACACATTTAGAAAATTACATTTACTCTCCTACAACACAAGACATTTTCATTAATTTTTGTATATCCATACTGGGGACACACAAAATGCAATCATTAGGAAATACTTTGCTAAAATTAATCATAAATTCAATTTTGTTAGTTTGCTATGAGAGGGACGATATACAGTGTATTTTTGATTTCGATTTCAAATTGAGTTAATTAGCAACCATTGAGTATTTTGTGTTCCAAACGTTCAGTTCTTGGATAAAAAATAAGTTTTTATTCTTCAATAGAGGAATGTGAAAGTGAAGAAAAACTGTTTTAGTCATAAATTTTTTTTTGTTATATGTTAAGGAACGATTGATTTCTTGCGGATGGTAGTGGGTTAGATTACAGATTTTGTAAAGAGAGCAGAGATACACAAACTTGAAATGCAGAAAAAAGTTTAGAAAGTAAAGTTGGTATTGTTAAAGAAAAAAATGTTCTCGTATTAATGAAACAGCATTAAAGAAAATATAATTATTAAATAAATGTTACATAGGCTGTATACAATATTGGATCATGTTAAATTTTTAATGAGTTATAAAATAATAGCTCAAAGGCTTTAAAAATTATAAATATTTGAGTTGCAGTACCATTATAAATAAATATTTTGAGTCACTGACAAAAAGATTGAGAGATGCTGATCTAGCAAGAGGGTATCTATGCTTTCATATGGTATTTGTCAAAACTTCTTTAGAAACATTATTTTACATTTATGATTGGTGTTCCTGCCTTAATGCTGTTTGTGTTGTTAATTGGCTGTATACTTTTTATTTCCTTATGTTTTACATATATTGATTTTTTAGGGTCTTACATATTACATACAGTAAGATCTCGTTTAACACTGGAGATATGATCCAAGGAAACAAAGCGCTAAATGAAACAGCGTTAAACAAGGTCATTTTCATACATATATAATGAGGATAGGTGAAACAGGATAGTGAATAAAAAATATATACATTGCATTTTTTTTTTATTTTATTTTGTAACATGTACTACTATTGTATTAAATTAATTATACACATTTTTTTATTGCTAATATCGATTTTTCATAAATCATTCATGAAAAAATTCTTAAAATTAGAAAATGAAAAGTTTTAAGAACAAAAAGCAGTAATCAGATGACAGTAAACTATAAACAACGAAAAAATATTGATGAAAGAAAAATGTTTTAACTTCGAGGAACTATAGTTTAAAGTAGCAGCATTGAGGTTAAAACTAAAATGGGATAATTGTTATTTTTTTACTGTAAAATAATATTGATGACTGATCATAAATATGAACTCTGACCGCTAGTGTAAAATAACATTGATGACCGATCATAAATATGAACTCTGACCGCAGACTTTCGCATATACTGCACTGCACTGATATCAAATGCATTGTGAGATGACATAGGAGTATCAATGTAACAAATTCTTGCAATTTTGGATTTTATGTAAGAATAACGGTTTGAAAAACCACACCAAAATGAATCAATAAAAATATAGAATTAAAAAAAATCTGCGTTATATCGAAACAGCATTAAACGGAGCAGCATTAAGTGGGGTCTTACTGTATTTTCTTTCTTTATACTGTAAAATCCATGTACACTGCTTTTTGCTAATACAACATTTTTACAGCTCTAAAAGCAGGAGTATTAATATACCTTTATAAATTACGCTCAGATTCTATATTACACAATTTTATGAGTGTAATTTATAAAGGTATATTAATACTCCTGCTTTTAAAGCTGTAAAAATATTGTTCTTTATATTTCATATTATTAATATGCTTAATAAAAATTAAGTTTCTTATGTAGAATTAAAGAAAGTTATTTTTTTAATTGGTTTTGGAACATAACTCTTTTTTGTATTGGCTCCAGGTTTCATATAACACGGTTTCACACAACACTTTTTTTCAGGAACCTATCTACTGTGTTATAGGAGGGATACCTATATAATGTTTCTAAAAACGTTTTGACAAATGCCATGTGAAAGCATAGATACCCTCTTGCTAGATCAGCATCTCTCAATCTTTTTGCCAGTGACTTATTTATTTATAATGGTATTGCAACTCAAATATTTATAATTTTTAAAGCCTTTGAACTATTATTTTATAACTCTTTAAAAATTTAACACGATCCAATATTGAGTTGCAATCCATAGGTTGAGAAATACTGTGCTAGATCATTCTTGATTACAAAGATCAGTTCTAGTTCTATATATCCATATTTTTCAGAAGTCTGGTCTGACTCTTTCAGTGCCTATCAGATGGGGGCAAGAGAGGTAGCTGCATGAGCCTCACAATTTTAGGGGCTTTTTACTATTATGTATTTGTCAATTTTGTCATTTTAAATGTAAGTAGGCTTCTGTGAAATAAATAAATGTTATAATTGAATAATATTAAATATCATTGTTTTTATTTTTTATCCACAATTTTATTTTAAATTTTGAAGGGCCTCAAAAATATTAGTTATCCTGGGCCTCACATTTTCTCTGAAAAGCACTGGACCCTTTAATGATTCTTTTAATTACTTATATTTAACCCTCCTATCAATCCTTTCATGAGTGTTTTCCAGCCATGGATGTTAATATGATTATTGTCATATAAATGAATATATCCTTATTTAGATTATATTAAATGACATAATTCAGTTTACAAAGCAACTAATATATGACATACATCAACAAATAGCAGTAATTGAAGAATTTTTCTTTGAAAATGCATTATTATTATTATTCACTTTTGATTTGATAGTAACTTTTTGCTGAAAGAGACATCATTTTCTATCTGAAGGATTCAGTGAAATTTCAGGTCCCACATTTATATATTTTTTCAGGAAAGGTCTGGGCCTTATTCATTGAACCCCTTCTTTAACATTTTGACCCATCATGGGTATTGGCCAGCCCATATTAACTCTGAAATGACTAAAAACACCATTTTTGTGATTTAGCAACATAAATTAGTCAATCATAACCAAGGGTTACTAACTGGTAGAATCATTCCTGAGTTAAATTCCTGATCATTCTTGGTATAAGCCAAAAGATGAAGGATGGTAATCTGAAAAATAATAAGTAAATATTATTATAATAAGCACTCAGTAAAGTTATATTGTTTATTTGAAAAACATTTTCAGTTATACATGTAGTCTTCTTTAATTAAAGTATAAACAAGAATTAGTTACCATCTAATTCTCCTCCTGTTACTATTATGGAGGATCAGTCAATAAAATATAAAAAGAAGTAATGTGTATTATGGAGAACCAGAAATAAGATGTACAGTAAAAACTGACGTCACGACCACTATTTTATGGGAACCAAATTTTTTCCCATGGAAATAATAATTTGACCCTCCATAAGACGACCACCTCCCAAACGTGACCACGACCATCATTTTTATAGACCATAATTTAATATCGCTACTAATTGTCTATCTTTATTGCTTACATCAGTACCATTTTCTTTTAAACTTAAATTTAATTTAAGCCAAACAACTACAATTGAAAAAAATTGCACCGTACGAATTTTTCCTCATCATTCATATGACAAGAATGACGTAGAACGCTAGAATAACGAAATTACGGTGTCATTTCTACTTTAATGCAATATCTTTTTAATATGCACGTTCCTTAGATTTGTATCTGTGATATGACAATTAAATTTTGTATTAAAAAATTTAAAAATCATAGCTTGAAGGCCTATGATGAAGTGATATAGGGGAAACAGGAAAAGTGAAAACAATCAGCCACCAGATCCGGATGTTTGTGTTCTATGGCAAGCGCATTAATCAAAAGTAATCTCATACACATTTGATGCTATCACTGCACTTTGGATGCTGAAACATGGCTAAACCATGGGCTAAACCGAAAATTAATGCCTTGAATTTAGAACAGCAAATAAAAACGATTTAAGACAATAAGAAAGGTATTTCTGAACGAGAATTAGCAGAAAAATTTAACATAGAGAGAAAACAGATCCACAAAGTATTGTCTCAAAAAGAAATTCTAAATAGAATATGGGTGGGCAACCTCCGGCCCGCGGGCCACATTATTTTATTATATGTAATACCAACACTATGTATACTTACATATCTGTTTCTTTTTTAAATAAATTCTATTATTATCAATTGTTTTTGTTTTGGCCCGTAGCCCACCATAAATTTTTCTATACGGCCCCTACAAAAAATGGTTGCCCACCCCTGAAATAGAGGAACAACGGAAATCGTAACCTTAAGCGAATGACACCCTGCAAGAAACATGTTGAAGAGTAAACTGGCATCAACAATAGATAATAATAATAAATTGTTGTCTCAATTAAACGACATCGAATACTGCTTTGCCGTAAAAATTATAAAAAATAAAAGTAAAATTATAAAAAATATACTATCAATAGCAAAGCACTATTGATAGTTTTTACCTTACTAATTAAATATGTTGTGTTTTTTAATAAATGATAAACTGTGTTATATAAATTGTAACAAAAACATATGTTTTGATTTGATTAAAGTAATCATTTTGTTTCATTTAAACATACTGTATTATAATTAACCTGTATAAACGACCAGTTTTAATTGGAACGGGAAGTGGTCATCTTATACAGGTTCTACTATATTTGTAGTGTTTTATTATTGAAATATAAGCTATTCAGTTGAGACACTACATACAGAGCCGGATTTGCATTTTTAGGGGCCCTAGGACGAGCAAGGCTTTGGGTCAAGGCTTTGGGACCCCTAAAAATTCAAATCAGCTATGTCTAATTTTAGTACCTAAAACTTCAAATCAGCTATGTCTAATTTTAAAGGTTCCTTATAACTTAGAAAGTAAAATTTTAAAGGTTCCTTATATCTAGCACTTTAATAAAAAACCCATTTTTTTCTTATTAAAAGTTTATAAAAGTTGAGAAACCTTTAAAATTTTACTTTCTATCTAGCACTTTAATAAAAACCCTTTTTTTCTTATTAAAAGTTTATAAAAGTTGAAAATTGATTGATAGTTTTGGACCCCTAGAATTGTAGGACTCTAGGACTCGGCCTATTGGTAAATCCTCTTGACTGCATAAGTGACAAGTACTCAGAGGTTTAATTCGTTGAAGAATGAAGGTGAAACGAAATTATAAAAGTGAAAGAAAAGAGGAAAAGGATCCTACCAGAAGAAATGTGGCAAGTCACGAATGAAAAAAGTGAAGAACCAGTCTTACAGAATACCACACTTTTCACTAGATCACTGCAGATCATTAATGAAAAAGTAATGAGGCATTTTGTAAGAGAGAGGTTGAATAATAAAGTATTTGATTCTTCTCTTACATAATGATTATTAATATTAAAGCAATTCATTGTGATTAATCCTACTGGTAACCAGTTCTTGTTTGTATCTGAACTGAAGTAGACTATGTGAATTGTCGAAAATATTTTTGAAAGAAACAATACAATTTTTCTGAGTGCTTGTGGTCTGCTTTTTATTTTGTTTAATGAATTTTTGGGTGTAGTGCCAGATTCATTCTTAGAACTTCCAGATAAAATCCTCCACCTTTCCACAATGCTGACTAGCCACCTGACTACTATTGTTGTTCAGATAGTGAATGTGTTTATATAGCTATGATGCAACTATTTCTTCACACATATAATATTACAGTAGAAGCCGCTTATTAGAATCACTTTGGGACCGATCTATTTTGATAACAATAACAAATTGATAACATTAAGCAGTGCATGAGATCGGAAGAGCGTCGTGTAGGGGATGTCAAAAAAGTACAGTTTTCGATTTTTATTATTATTATACAGTATATACCAGGGGTGAGCAAAAGGCGGCCCGCGGGCCGAATCCGGACCGCAAAGCATCTTATACGGCCCGCCACATAAATTAGAACACATTACAGTTTCAAGGTCCATATTTGTAAAATTATACTCGAAAAGAAAATAAAATAATGGATACTCTCGCTAGTGTACACGTACATTACCGAGTTACTCCAAATTTTGATAATATAATTAATCTTGAACAAAGTAAATTTAACAATTCACATTAAGTTATAAATTTGTTTTTACAAAATTAATTACGTAGGTGCTAATATTTTGTAACATTCTGATGTTATAGGTTGTTAACAATCAATCAGTCCTGATATTTTGTAACATTCTACATCAGAATGTAGAATGTTACAAAATTAGATCTGAATTTATTGGTTATTAACAATCAATCGAGTTTCATAAAATACTTATGTTTTAAAAGGAAATCTGAATTTATTAATTCGCAGGACGAATTATTTTTAATGTTTCTAATGAAAAAAATAGTTTCTACAGATATTTTTGAACTATTTGCATACAAACAAAAACTAAGAAAATAACACAAGAAAAGTATATTTTAAATATACAAACAAACACTAAGAAAATAACACAAGAAAAGTATATTTTAAAAAGAATATATTCGTTTATCAATATTATGTATGTAAAAGTGGCTACACGTGATAGCGAGATTGATAAGAATGTGTGCAGATAAATTGGCGCAACCGTTATTCTTATCCCGTATGATGGTGAGAGGAATATATTTGTGCAAGAATCAATCTTGCTTGAACGTGTGTAGTCATTTTAGGTTAAAAAGAAAAATTTGAAGTTTTTATTTCTGTAGTTTTCTATTCTTTATGCTGATTTTTGATGTTTATTGTCACCTAATTTTATAAGATAAACTGCATAGTAAACTGATTCAATACAAATATAAAGCATACAAATTCTTATATATATATAATATTTCATAATCAATTTTTCTTATTAAAATCATTTAAAATTTTTATTGATATAGTTCTAATAATTTAATAGAAAAACAATTTACTTACTGTAAATCTAGTTCGCTCTTCCATTACTTCATATCCAACAATTGGTAATTTATATTCTAAATTTGTATATATATCACTTGCTGAATTTGAAAAAGTATTTGATTGACTAGATACATCAGAATCAGAGTTGCTACAAGCATCACTGTATGTGTGATAAGACTGAAGGCTTGCACAACTTAATCTGCTACCCATATCATTCTTTAAATGAGATTCAATATTATTTGGGCAAGGAGAATGAAAATTTAAAGATTGAAGAATTCCGTCTTCACTCTCCAAAGAATCATTGTCAACTGCATTCCAAGAAGAATGAATACTACTAGATGTTATTGTTGCATTCAATGAATTTTCACTTTTCATGTGATTGATGTATTTATCTAAATCTTCATCAACTTTGTCATCTAAAACTTGATGATTTGTTCTGAAAAAAATCTCATTTTAAGTTAATGATTCTATTATTTGTATACAGTAGCTCCCGATTTACATGATTAATTCATTCTGAAAATTTCTAAGTTAAAATAACCCAAATCCAAATGTTAAATTCTATATATATAGTTATGCATGATGATAAACAATGGCTAGATAGAAATAATGATCATAGACCATGAAAATTTAAGGCTATAAATTGATATTGATTTGAGTAAAAATAAATTTATTAAATATTTAAGTTCTTGCTTTATAGATATCTAGTTTGCCGATTTTTAAAAACCGGTTTCAAAAAACCAGTTTTTTGGGATAAATTTGCAAAATTCAAAAACTGGTTTTAGATAATAATATTAATATGAAAAAGTTAATTATTTAATTAAAAACATTAACATTTTGACTTGAAATTGTTTTAATAAATAAAATTGCACCAAACTTTTGCTATATTTGCAAATACACAAAACATTTCAAAAAAAAGAAATCTAGTGTATTTCCACTAGCTTCAAAACTCATTAAGTTATCTGGAAAAGTATTGTCTAGAACAGGGCTTCTCAAACTATGGGTCATGACCCCAAATAGGGTCGTGATGCAAAATGCTGGGGTCACAAAAATTAAATTCAAACACTTGAATTTCAGTTTAATGGGGTCGCAAAAATTAAATTCAAATACTTGAATTTCAGTTTATAAGGGTCGCAAAAATTAAATTCAAATACTTGAATTTCAGTTTATATGTAAGGAGTCGCAAAAATTAAATTCAAATACTTGAATTTCAGTTTATATGTAATTACAAAAATTAAATTCAAATACTTGAATTTCAGTTTATATGTAATTTCCACAAATACCCAATATTTAACACATGAATTTTCAGTGTAGTTGGTTGATTGTGTTCATCTTAATAAAATGTGTAAATGATTTATGTACTTGTATGTTTTATTTTATATTTAATACCTGGGGTCGCGAAAAATCTCGTAATGAAAAATGGGGTCATGAATGAAAGAGTTTGAGAAGCGCTGGTCTAGAATATATCCAAATTCTGGTATGGATCTTTAACTCAATGATGAATATATCAGAGATGGAGAAAATCTAATAGAAGCCAAGGAAAAATCAATTCATAAGATGCTTGAGGAATCTTAAGAAATGATATCAAATCCAAAGACACTGAAAGCTGAATATTCAGTAGTGACACAACCAATAAACGAACAAAGAATTTAGATTTATTATCTCGATACCTTGAAATGATAAAACGAAGTTTCAATAGCCAGTGAAAGACATATTTCAGGAAATTCGAGTTTGAGCTGGTCTAGAATATATCCAAATTCTGGTATGGATCTTTAACTCAATGATGAATATATCAGAGATGGAGAAAATCTAATAGAAGCCAAGGAAAAAATCAATTCATAAGATGCTTGAGGAACCTTAAGAAATGATATCAAATCCAAAGACACTGAAAGCTGAATATTCAGTAGTGACACAACCAATAAACGAACAAAGAATTTAGATTTATTATCTCGATACCTTGAAATGATAAAACGAAGTTTCAATAGCCAGTGAAAGACATATATTTCAGGAAATTTTGTATCTAGAATAAAAACAAGATTAAATAATCATTCAGTGGACATTTTGTTTGTTTTTTGAAATCATATTTTCTGAAGAAAATTACTAAATAAATTAAAAATTTATAATTTATATTTTGTATGGATTTTAGTTATTTTAGTTTTTTTTAAAACAAAAGACATATCACATATTTAACTGCAAAACTTGCAACTTAGTAAATTGGGGATCAACTGTACTATATCTTTGAATATTAGAATAATTTTAACTATTTATTAAATACTAAAAACATGAATTAAATAGAAATTTTCAATAAATTATGTATAATTATAAAATTACTTTTTCACAAACAAAAAAAAAAAAAACAACAGTAAAAACAATTTTTTATTATACTCAAGGTATGACTAATCACTGTTATTAGTCGATCTTTTACAAATTCCTTTGGTTAATTTTCTAAACCTAAATAAAATTTAAGATTTAATTTCAACCAATAATCAAAAAGTGTCCATCTTCATGACTAATCACTGTTATTAGTCAATCTTTTACAAATTCCTTTGGTTAATTTTCTAAACCTAAATAAAATTTTATTTCAACCAATAATCAAAAAGTGTCCATTTTATTAGAAACAGCTATTCAAGATACAAGATAGAGAGGTGTCCAGAATATAGAGGTTTGGACATACAGTAAAAAATGGGCAATTTTTCGGGTGTTCCAGGAAAGTCGATTCAACATATAGAGGTGTCCAACTTGACAGGTTTTACTGTATAAACACAGTTGACTTTCAGTCTTGCTTTAACCAGCCACATTTTCATTGAGTTATGAGAACAGATGAAATTTATCTGTTCTCATAACTCGATGAAAATGTGGCTGGTTAAAGCAAGACTGAAAGTCAACTGTGTGTATGTATGTATATATATATTTATTCCATTTATTTAGCTTTTCAATTTATTATTATTTCAATGTTTAATGAATTGAATATATATGAATATAGTGTGTGATTTTTACATAAAAAAGTTATTCAGAAGGTTGATTATGTCAGGTTTAATGGCACAAGGTCTTATAGGCCAAACTGCACTAGACAATGGATAAAAATAAATTAAACAAACAATGATAGTGCAGTATGCACCAAAATATACTGTACTAAAACTTGCACATCTCAAATGCACATATGCATTTGTAGACAGGGCATAGCAACAGCTGCACATGTTCCCATAGTGAAAAGGAAGTTGTGTTGTGCAGTTGTTGTTGGAAATGAGTCTCTTGACAGACAAGAATGCATTCATAGTTGAGTATTATTTCCGCTCATATGCAACTCATTTCCTTAGTTTTCAGCGGTCAAATGTTATCATCCAGAAACCACTACATAGTGCATGTGTGACAATATGGTATGCTATCTCAGTTACACACTATAATAACCCCTATTTCATTGTATGATTCAGTTAAGGTTCTATTTTGTATGTGGGGCACTGATGAGGAACCGCTATGGTTCGAAAACGTTATGCCACAATAAAAAATATTCTACTTGCTTTAGTGCTGTATAGGACTGAAGGTTGATTATGTCAGGTTTAATGGCACAAGGCCTTATAGGCCAAACTGCACTAGACAATGCATAAAAATAAATTAAACAAACAATGATAGTACAGTATGCACCAAAATATACTGTACTAAAACTTGCACATCTCAAATGCACATATGCATTTGTAGACAGGGCATAGCAGCAGCTGCATATGTTTAGTGAAAAGGAAGTTGTGTTGTGCAGTTGTTGGAAATGAGTCTCTTGACAGACAAGAATGCATTCATAGTTGAGTATTATTTCCGCTCATATGCAACTCACTTCCTTAGTTTTCAGCGGACAAATGTTATCATCCAGAAACCACTACATAGTGTATGTGTGACAATATGGTATGCTATCTCAGTTACACACTATAATAACCCCTATTTCATTGAGGATGAGGAAGGCAATGATTTTAATATCACTCAAGACTGTATAGGGACATAGCAATCAGACCATTTCTTCAGGATTTGAGAAGATTCTGTCATGCAAAGGGCCTTCATATGAATAGACAATGGTATCAACAGGATGGTACAATCAGTCATACAGCTCAAGAATCTCTAGCCATTCTGCAGGAAAACTTTCCAGGATGAATTATTTCACGTAGTACTAACTTCCCATTTCCCTGATTTTACACCACCTGATGCCTACTTGTGGGGAATATTAAAAGAAACTGTGAAGATCTGCCAAGAACTTTGCCTGCATTACACGAGAAAATCGTCTCCTTTTACAGGAGTTTGAAGCAACTTCTGTTCCAGGATATGTTTGAGAATCTGTGTGAACTATATGAACACTGTCTACAGTGAAGTGGTACTCACTTCAAACACTTACATTATGCATACCATAGTAAATGAACACACTAATACTGTGTATGTTAGTTTTTTTAAAATGAGAAATAAACTAACAGATGACAACAGGGTAATACAACTACAGTATGTATTATTGACATAAAAATCTTTATTTAAAATTGAACCTTGCTATTTCGAATCACGTGAACTGTATGAACACTGTCTACAGTGAAGTGGTACTCACTTCAAACACTTACATCATGCATACCATGGTAAATGAACACACTAATAGTGTGTATGTTAGTTTATTTCTCATTTTAAAAAACTAACAGATGACAACAGGGTAATATCATTCATTTTCTCATTTCAGTACTGTATATTTTGGTGCATACCTGTATAACAGAAGTGGTAAAAAATGATGTAAATAGCCACAAGCCAAAAAACTACAACAAAACCATTACAAGGTCAAACAAACTAAAACGATGAGTTGGTTGGTGCTTGGTTGTGTCAGGTTTAATGACACAAGAGTCTTATAGGCCAAGCTGTATCATTCAGAAGGAAAGAATAAGATATATTGAATAGTAAAATAATTCATCTGATAATGAATAAGAATTATATCAATACAGCTAGTTATGCATTCAAATAATTATGAAAAAATGGCATGGTTTTGTTTCAAAAAACAAGTTTAGTTGTAGTCTAATGATGACAAAAAAAAATAAAAATAACGGTCATGTTCTAATTAAATAAAAAACAATATGATAAAAATATGCTTTACACGCACACATGCACGCACGCGCACACACACACGCGCACGCACACGCAGTGTAACCTTGTTATCTCTAACCTCTCCATCTCAAAACCCTTGATATGTCGAAAAAAAATTTTTCTGTGTACTTTCAGCATTAAATCAATGTAATTTCAACAGTTATCTTGAAGTATTTTCCTCAAAACCTTCACTATCTCAAATTAATTTATAATTTTTGTGCTAGAGAAATTAAAAATACTTACAAATTTTCTCTCGCTTTCAGAGTTTAAACAAAGGATTTAAATTTAACAAAAGAACGTAAATGTGCTACTGATAACCAGAACATTTTTGTGCATGCTCGGAATACTGAACATGCCGTACAGTAGTTTTGTTTTCTAAGTTTCACTTCTATATTGTTGATAGGTTTTTGTCAATATGATAGTGTTTATTCAGTATTATTTTCAACCTTTGGTTTATAAAATGCAGGAATATTTAGACACTAATTTTCATGGAAAAAAAGAGTGTCTTATACAATAATAAAAACTACAGTATGTATTATTGACATAAAAATCTTTATTTAAAATTAAACCTTGCTATTTCGAACACTCTTTATATCAAATTTTTTTTGTTCCTGTGAGATTCGAGATATAGAGGTTCTACTGTATATTATTTAATTTATAATCTATAAATGATACTTTGCATATGTTTTTGAATTAATTGGTTATTCATTTTTTTGACCTGAGGGCAAATCCCACAGGAATTGATTAAATTAATAGTCTGTTTCAAATAATCAGATAAAAACTAAAAAATTCATATAGCATTCTATAAGTAGCTTATACAGTTAATTTAAGATATAAGTTTAGATAAGAAAATCAAAACTACCAAAGAATTTTAATTTTCTTGAAAGTGAACTTCATACTGAAATACTGATGATTGCATTATTGATCACAAAAAGTTATTCAGAAATCTCAGGCTTGGGCTGACATAGCATTTTAAAAATTGAGTTTCAATTACTGTACTTAAGTCAATTGCAGAAATTATTTCTATTATATTTTTCCAGTTCTACCTCAAATTTAAAGTCTGTGCCTAGTGAATTTACTTTATTTAAAATGATATCTAATGTGGTGATATCTAATGGGTTTCAGTATTTATCTTATAAGGAATTCAATGCCTTTGATGTGTTTAATGTTTTATTAATGTTAATCATAGCAAATTCAGCAAGTTTTATTGATTTCATTCATGCTATTGTCACATACTGACAATTTTTTCAGTATTTATCTTATAAGGAATTCAATGCCTTTGATGCGTTTAATGTTTTATTAATGTTAATCATAGCAAATTCAGCAAGTTTTATTGATTTCATTCCAATGCCTTTAATTTGTCTTTAAAACTATAAAGTATATAGAGAAAACAAAACAATACCTCAAAATAACACTCAACAGCAGTTGATAAATAATTTAACGAAACGTTTTTGGTTGATAAACAACAGTCTTCAGCATCAAGAACAGAATTAAATGAAATACAAAGTTTTAATTTGATACCTCAAAATAACACTCAACAGCAGTTGATAAATAATTTAATGAAACGTTTTTGGCTGATAAACAACAGTCTTCAGCATCAAGAACAGAATTAAATGAAATACAAAGTTTTAATTCATTTTGATGAGGGTTGTTTATCTATCAAAAACATTTCATTAAATTATTATTTATCAACTGGTGTTGAATGCTATTATTTTTAAGGAAACAAAACAAGTGACTTATTATAGTTTTCTTTAAAGTATTAACTTATAGTTTGCTGAACTATTAGTAAAGATCAGTATAAAAAGGGCTGATATTCAAAATATTTATCAATCAATATAATATATAAAAACTATGGATAAGCTGATAAAGAAAGAGCTGGAGATAGAGGGCTTTTTGGGTTGCATGGAATATGAAATGAGATGGTACTGTTTTCGTAAAATTTGTAAATATCAGACTATTGTACAAAAATTACACTTGCTTTCAGTAGTCATGCTTACTATTTTATAAAAGAATTAAAATGGATTAACAATGAAACTAAAGATATAATTATTTAGAAGCAATAGCAACTACTTAGGAGGTTAAATGATAATCTAGTGCAATAGCGTAATAATTGGGTATGGCAGACATGGATTCACAAAGAGCTAAGGCTTTTGTTATAAGAAATTATATTAAAAGTAAATACTAAGTATAGAAAAATGTTTATTAATTCAGGTAAAAGCATAAATTATGAATTTCCATTACACAATTTTATAAAATAAACAATAAATTCTATATAAATAGTAAAGAAATTCTATACTTTTAATAAAAGGTTTAGTGCAAAAAGTGCTAAATTGGCAATGCCTATTAACTTTGCTTTGATGGTACTGTATTCGTAAAATTTGTAAATATCAGACTATTGTACAAAAATTACATTTGCTAGTCAGTAGTCATGCTTACTATTTTATAAAAGAATTAAAATGGATTAACAATGAAACTAAAGATATAATTATTTAGAAGCAATAGCAACTACTTAGGAGGTTAAATGATAATCTAGTGCAATAGCATAATAATTGGGTATGGCAGACATGGATTCACAAAGAGCTAAGGCTTTTGTTATAAGAAATTATATTAAAAGTAAATACTAAGTATAGAAAAATGTTTATTAATTCAGGTAAAAGCATAAATTATGAATTTCCATTACACAATTTTATAAAATAAACAATAAATTCTATATAAATAGTAAAGAAATTCTATACTTTTAATAAAAGGTTTAGTGCAAAAAGTGCTAAATTGGCAATGCCTATTAACTTTGCTTGCTACTTAGTTCTTGATATAGCATTGATCTGGCAATTCCTGTAAAGAATATGATATTGCTGCCACAGTCTGTACAAAAACTGATAAATACAGTTTACTTGTGAGTACAATATTATGAGTAATATTAGAGTATATATTTATTTAATTTTTACTGCTTACATAGTTATTAATATTACTATTTAATAGCTTGTAAAGAAGTGTTTAAATATTTTTATAACTGGAATGGCCATACCAGTGCATACCGATGGGTGTATGCACTGGTATGGATACCAGTTATATATGGATACCGTTGATGTGTAAATGGACAGAGTACATTTGATGTAATGATCGTGGCCTTCGTGCGCCCACAAGAAAACTTTTGAGCCACTATGCATGGGAAAGCTTTAATGTTTTTCATATTAGAGGCATCAGAAGAAACTGAAAAATACATGGACTACTTCAAATTATTTACTACACGTTGATGGGTAAATGGACTGAGTACATTTGATATAATGGTCGTGGCCTTCGTGGGCCCACAAGAAAACTTTTGAGTCATAGAACTGTCGTCAAAAATTTTCCAAACTAACTTTGAATAACAATCAAAACTGTTATAACTCAAACCATGCTTGACATTATGAAAAACTGAGAGAAGTTCCGCTTTTTTCACTTTATATTCTTCGGTCGAGTTTTTTTTTAAAAAGAAACTATTAATTAATTGAGTTTGACTTGTAGTTTTGGCCTTCTCTTTGTGCTTTTTGCTATTCATATGTATCTTTACAGATTCTAAGCCTTCATACTTCACCGAAAATATAGATCGACACAAATTGCATCAACCATTGTATTAGTCTTCTTTAGTAAACCAGCCTTTGAATTTCTCATCCTGTGCCCATTTATCCTTGTAAACAGACCATCGTTTTATTTTCTTCGGCGGTGTACATGCATAGCTGCTGGTTGAACAGAATATTACCTCTGCTATAAGTTTATGCCTTATTTTTTCATCTTTAAAATAAAAAATTAATGTTAAATGACTAATTAAGAAAAATTTTTTTGTTTTCATAAACTAGAAATTTCAAAACAGAGGGTATGAAAATAACTGGGATCCAAATAGTTATTTTCATGTCCACTTTTCTTTCTCTCTTAAATGAAAGTGTATTCAAAACAGTTTTGAATTATAAGTCTGCACTTTGAAAAATCTAGAATAATTCTTTTGAATCATTTTGCTTTCAGAAGATTACTTGTTTGAACTAATAATAATTAATGTAATTTTAATTTTTTTCAATTAATTTTGGTCCCAGTCCTCATCTCAAAAAATGAATATATTTAATTTAGTATTATTATTATTGAAATATAATTTGGTTATAATTCTGTATATATATATACTGTATTTCCATACATTCTACATATTATGTAAGGAAGGATTCAAACTACATGAAGGCAGTGGCATATTCAGAGAAGGGCTATCTACACCAGGCACCAAGCTGAATGGGGGAACAAGAGTATGGATTATTATTATTCACCAGATATTTTCCCGGCCAATCCGGGACGGTTGGCAACCCTACCCAGGCACCAAGCTGAATGGGGGAACAAGAGTATGGATTATTATTATTCACCAGATATTTGTATAAAAATTTTTGTATAATATTCAATTCTTACATACATTTTCTTAAATAATTTAAAAAATAAAATGTGTATTGAAAGTTAAAACAGATGAGTTTCTTTTGGAGAAGAGGGGGCCAAAAAAATGCCACCCTGGGTACTAAAGATTCTGGTTACGCCACTGCATGGAGGCTTCGATATACATTGTAATTATGTTCCTAAAAAGAACGATGTCATTATATACCCAACAAATTATATATAAATTGTTTATACACCTTTATGAATTTTGGAGATATAAGAGCGTTTAAGTATCACTTTTACTGACATTTTGAGTACTGTAGAGCAGGGGTTCCTAAAATGCAGCCCTCAAACCCTAGAAATGCGGCCAACGATGTCAGATCATCCGCGATCTTGAATTCATACAGATAATTTACATTTTTACAAAAAAATAAATGAGTTTAATCATATTATAATTAAGAATTGTTCAGTTAAAAAATACATGTATAAATGCTTCCAAATATGTATCCAGAAAGTTTTTTCGCATATAAAAGTAATAAAACTTTCTCAATCATGAGTATTAATACAAGTCCAAATTGAGATCAAAATTAACTGATGAACATTTACAAGAGGTGAAATACATTCAACCGACTTAGAATCAAGGCTCAATAATATATTATTATTAAAAGAAAACAACTGTACAAGACATGCATTTCAGATTGACGAATTTATTATTATTTTTTTCTGTTTTTATTTGAAATTATTTAGTTATTTTTGTAGTCATGAGTATTAATAAAAGTCCAAATTGAGATCAAAATTAACTGATGAACATTTACAAGAGGTGAAATACATTCAACCGACTTAGAATCAAGGCTCAATATTATTATTAAAAGAAGCATGCACAAGACATGCATTTCAGATTGAAGAATTTATTATTATTTTTTTCTGTTTTTATTTGAAATTATTTAGTTATTTTTGTTTAATTATTTTTGAAATGTGTTATTTTAAACAGTTTGTAATAAAAAGTAATTATTGTCATAAATAAAGAACGATTATGTTATAAAATTAGTATAAATCTTTCCCTTGTGTCTAATTTTTTATCGATTTGAATGCATTTTTCCATAACATTTTTTTTGGCTCGCAAAATATTTTGGAATTTACAATTTGGCCCACAGGCAAAACTTTGGGAACCCCTGCTGTAGAGTATCCCAGCACAACGTTATTCACGTCAAAATTCGAATTTATATCGAAGTGTCTGTTCATATGAAGAAAAAATACTTATTATATAAACTAAAAACTGTAATATAATTTATTGTAATTGCTAAATAATCTGAAAAATATCTACGAAAATATTAACAAAAAAAGTTTATTATTCTTTTCTTATTACAATTTGCTTCTCCTCAATACTTGAAATTGCTGCAACTGTAGCTGAAGTTGCTGGTGATTCTACAGACTAGCTGTTGAAACTGAGATTCTGGTTTTTTCTTGATGGAGTCTAACTTCAATTGCTTGCCACGACGAATCTTTGCGTCATAAATCCGCATGATAAGAAAGAAAAAAAAAAACTATGATTTATAATTCGTGTTGGTTTGACAAAATGATAGTAGGCCTACGTGATCACAACTTTGCAAAATTGCTATAGTAGATAAAATATACTGTATGCACTTAAACAATAGGAGGAAAAGAAAATTCCAGAAAAATAGACATGTACGTTCTATTCAAGCGACAATAAATATGAATATTGACGTATATCGAATTTACTGCCTCTAATCAAAGAAGTATATCGCGAACTTTCTATTTCCAAAATTTATAAAGCTACACAGATTTCTGTAAAAAACTTTTTATAATTACAGTGCTAGAAAAATAGATGTAAAATGCTCGTGTTCAAACGGATTATGTCCCATACAAAAAAAAAAAAAACTATGATTTATAATTCGTGTTGGTTTGACAAAATAATAGTAGGCCTACGTGATCACAACTTTGCAAAATTGCTATAGTAGATAAAATATACTGTATGCACTTAAACAATAGGAGGAAAAGAAAATTCCAGAAAAATAGACATGTACGTTCTATTCAAGCGACAATAAATATGAATATTGACGTATATCGAATTTACTGCCCCTAATCAAAGAAGTATATCGCGAACTTTCTATTTCCAAAATTTATAAAGCTACACAGATTTCTGTAAAAAACTTTTTATAAAGTGCTAGAAAAATAGATGTAAAATGCTCGTGTTCAAACGGATTATGTCCCATATGCAAAATTTTCTTCAAGAACCAGAGAATTTCGAGATATATCCCAGCATAATGTTATTCACGTCAAAATTCGAATTTATATCAAAATGCCTTAAATAATACAAATAAGTTTCTAAAATATGTATTTTGGTAGGTTGTTATAGGAAAGGCTTAAAATTAAAGGATTAATTCCGAATTGTTGCTGAAAATTGCAAATTTCAGTTTTGTTGTGTACATGAGTTGTATCCAAAATTCCTACGAAAATGTACTTATATTTTATTAAAAAAAATCTAAATTTTTCTATTTTTAATGAAAAATGTTAATATATATATATATGGAACTGAATTCCTAGAAACTCTCTCCAACGTTATTTTAACAATTCAGGCAATCAACTTTCATATTAAAAAGTTAAAAATCAATGCAGTTACATAGCGATAACATTTATCTTACAATTGATTTTAGTAACTATCAACTTTAAACATAATCAGCATACGATATAAATTCAGTATTTAATCAGATGACTAATGCTCGAATTATATAACTGCCATCCCCAATAAAATCCAGTACTTTATAATGTATATTAACAATTATGAATTAAAACAATGATTGTTATTCTGCGTTAAAACACGTAAAAATGTATATCATGAAATTCCGGATGATTGTGTATAAAAACAGTAATGATCGATTGTTTAAGGATTATTTCGATTAAGTAAATTATTGATAAATTACAGTATATGTTATCGCTCATAGTTTTATATCTTTAATACAAAAGTAATTCTCTTAAATTTTGAAATCATGTCAAAAATAAAATGAAAATATTGAGGATCAGGTAATGAATGAACGCCATGGACTCGTTTTGCTAAATTTATCCTGCGGTAATGCGATTACATAAGCGTCGACCCTGAATCGTGTAACGCCAATCGTTCTATTTACTACGATAACTAATTCGTTTGTTGAAACGTCGAATGTCGTTCGATGTATCATCATCAGGATCGCAACTTTGTAGTTACGATCCTGATCATGATATTAACTATCCTATACTAGAGAGGGATCGATGCTATGCGATTTAATTACCATTGTATTCGGCATATAAAATAACTGATATCATTTACGAGGGGAGGCCAGAAAGTTCTTACTCTCATCATGGTGTGTGCGCACTATAGATCTTAATGTAAACATTGACAGGTTATTGTCTTACTAATATGCATGCCTTTTTTTATTTTATTTTGACAGGTCTTGTTTACCAAAGTTATAAGCATAATAGTAGAAGGTGTCATGCTGGACAAAATTGAGTATCGACCCGTGATACAATTCCTTCATCTTCAAGGGAAAATAGTACAAAACATTCCACGAAGAGATGTCAATTGTGTATAGCAAGCAATGTCCATCATATGAGATTATGAAACGATGGAAACGGGAATTCAAATGTGATCACACCAGCTGCATGACCCAAGAGAAGGCATCAAGGTCATGTTTGTTTTGGAACAGCAAAAGTGTCATATTGACAGAATACTTACGAAAAGGGTCGACGACAACAGCGGCACACTACAGGAAGTTGCTACGAAAATTACGAAACGGTATCAAGGAAAAAAGACATACTTTGCTGTCAAAAGGTGTGTTGCTGCTACTGACAATGCATTTGACATATTGAATTGTAGAAACAGCCAATTTTTCTGCACAAATATGCCTATGAAACCTTGCCCCATTCCCATTCTCTCAACCTTAAACTTTCAGACTTCTGTTTTGAAATATGAAAAACATTTACCCGGGGAAGAAGTTTCTTAGATGAAGAGGAGGTCATTACTGTTGAAACCAGCTCTCCACAATACTGTTAGTATTGTGGAGAGCTGGTTTTCCTTCAAATCTGCCGACTTCTACGAAGATGGGATTAAACAACTGTGTGACCCTAGGTGACGGATATGTAGAGAAGGAATAGGGAAGATCAAATTTCGGATCCCTAGCATATCCACCTCATGATGAGGATAAGAACTTTTTGGCCTTTTCTCGTACAAATATTTTTAATGGCGAATTTTCAAATTATGTATATAGAATAAATTATCAATTTTTCTTTTAGCAGAAAAATTGGATAAACAGTTCTCCCATGCAAGTGAATAATTTTATTCACAAAGTGAAATAAAATAAATAACATACCACAAGTGGTATCAGTTATTGTGCTAATGCAATTCAAAACAAAAAAAAAAATTTAATCAGTGATATAGATGAAACTGTTTGGTGAAAGACAAGTCAAATTTTTCTTCTATTGTATAGATATTTTAGTCTACCTACTTTATATCCTCCCAATAACTATGAAGTAGTGTTAATTTATTAAAAATGATTGTAGGCAATCAGTTGATCATTTGGAACATAATTGTTAATAAATCATTTATGTTGTGCCACGCTATCATATCGTACTAAATAATGAGAGTGAAATAATTACCGGTACGTTAATTAGTAAATATCTTGAGTGAATTCATGTCACATCTCAAAAAAAGTTGACCACTATCAGAGCGGTTTTAAACATTATGCTGTCTTTACACATTATTTGGAAGTTACTATTACTTGGTTGTCTGTGTGACGGATGAAATAATGTTAGTAATGATCCCAGCCACTACTGAATTAGAATGTTGTTGATTTAATTGTTCAATAGTTTGTGATTCTGATATTAAAATATTTAAATTCTTAATATTAGCTATTATTACGTGGTTCAAATGCTTAAAATATTGTTTCGAAAGATGCTATTCCAGATCACTATCAAGTTATCTTGTCTACTTGGGTGATTTATTTCGAATATACCTCCGATTATTGATGAATAAGAAGCATTGGGAAATTAGAAATAATACAGTATATAATTACGGAATAAAAATATTTTTAAAATGATTTTGTTCATTCTATGTTAAAGATAACATTAACTGTTATTATATTTTATCTTGAATCTTTATATGTACTGTATATAGGAAATAAATAACTCTCATATGACAATTTTACAGCAGATATCAACATTTTATGAATTCAGTATTAATCCGCATCCGTTTTATTAGCTGATACTGTTCTATTACCTTCTTTATTTTTGAAAATTTATATAGTATATCATTCTTTGCAGTGATCTATTATTGTACAGTAATACCCCGACTTACGCGAACTCGGAGTTACACGGGTCTTGATTTTTTCGTTTGGCAACATTGCTGCACGCTATCTTGCTGTGATACGCATTGGATGCGTTTCGCGAGAATTCTATGCGCACGATTACGATTCTACGATCGGAGAAAGTTAAGATTGTTTTGTTATACGTTTTCTAAACCCTTAACAAAACTATGCCGTCCAAACGAAGTAAATCTGATTCTTCTGCACTTAGTAAGAAAAGGATTACGATATCTTTGGAATGTAAACTTAACATTATCAAGGATTTTGATAACAGAATGAAAATTTGAATTGGCAAAGAAGTGTTTGAGCTACCGGCATCCACAGTGAGAACATCATAAAAAATAATGAAAGAATTCTCGATACGGTGAAAAATGCTCAATCCTTGAACTCAAGTATAATTCATAAACATCATGGTATTATTACTGAGATGGAAAAATGCTGAAATTAAGTAAAAGTGAATAATTTTTTATGTAACTCATTGAGAGAAAAAATGCCGAAATTATGGTGTGATAATTAAGTAAAAGTGAATAATTTGGTGTGATATAAAAAATTATTCACTTTTACTTAACTCATTATTTTTTAATATTTTGTATTAATATGTATAAAGAACTGCAATTATTTTAAATATTTTTCTTCCAAACTAGTGTTTTTGTTAGTCTTTGGTCCTAATTAAACCAAATTTATATGCATTTATATGCAAAGTTGTATCCCGACTTACGCGATTTTCTTCGGTCCCACCTATCGCGTAATTTCGGGGTATTACTGTACTTAAATCACTGCATTTATTATTCAAAAATATACACAATAAACGTTTAGATCAGGGTTTCCCAACCTTTTTCTTGCATCGACCCCTTTTAAAAGAATGGTTTCCATCATCGTACGTTAAGGCCGGTTTACACCAAGCGCATGCGTTAACGTTCGCGCGCTTTCGTCATAGCTCCCCCATTTTGCGCCGTGTGGCTGTCCATATCTAGCGTTAATGCGCCGCAAAGTGAACGCCGAGACCTGAAGCGTGTGCGCCGTGAGACTTCAACTATGTTTAAAGGCCGGTTTACACCAAGCGCAAGCGTTAACGCCGCAAATATTTTTGCACGGCGTAGAAATGTGCGCCGCAAAACATGACGTCACCAAACGCCGAAGGAAAGCGCCGATCTGTTCTCTTAAAACGTTCGGCGTTTCGGTTTTCCGTATTAAATTATTGATTTGACTAAAGCCTGCTTCCATTAGGTAAGAAGAGGGAAAAATCCATAATGCTGGTTCGGTAACAATTTTTATTTCGGGATATTTCTTTTGGATGACTTTTAAATTCCAAAACTTAGCATACCTGTGTTTTTCAAATAAGACTTGTGCTTGATGATCATCCTCCTTCAATGCAATCAACTCTTCTTGTATCATAATATCAAAATAAGATATATCACAGCACAGCGGTTCTATGATCCATGCTGGCACATTCAAATTTTCAATATCTTGGAAGCAAACATTAAAATCTTTTAAATTTTGCAAATGTCTTGTATATAACAATATATCTTCTGAGGAAATGCAATCTTTTTCAATAACGGACAATCACAAATTAAAAATTAATATATTTTAAAAAATTTTATTGGTTTTTAAAATATATTAAATAATTTTAATTTTTAATCAATGGTATCTTGATCATGCCGATCAATCGCCGGTGCATATTCGGCTATCGACCCCTAATAGACCCCTTGATCATCATCGACCCCCATTAAAATTTCATCGATCCCCAGGGGGTCGATACCGACCCCGTTGGGAACCCCTGGTTTAGATAAAGAAAATTTATCAGAATGTAGTTTTTAGATGCTAATTCTATTAGTTACTATAAAAATTATCGAGCTTAATTTCTGGAAAGCACAAGGAATTCCTTCTTTCATTAATTTTGAAAACAAAATATACATTATGAATATTTTGATTCAATGTGAAGTTTAACATACTAATGCTTATGCTCTTATTTTACTGCAAATTTAGGTTATTATACTAAAGCCTGAATTTTAACATATGGAAATTATCAAAAAATTGTAAATCATTGGGAATCATCTGATTTTTTTAATAAATTTCCTGAAAAGTTTTCACAGTTAAACGACTATTTCTTTTATCGGTAAAACTCGTGAATTTACATTCCAGACTAATAATTATGCTTACAGATCAATTATTAAAATGAAAAGTATTTCAAGTTAAACTTATCAGCATGAGAAACAGAAACTAGATCTATAATATCTCAAGATAGTGCTAAATATTAAAGCATAGAATATTAATATGACTTAACCCCTTAATAGCTGCAGAGACATTCTAATGTTTAATTTTTCAAGACTTTTATACTGATTTAAGAAAAATATATAATAATTCATATATTTGCATATGAATTGTATTATGGATCCATATGAATAAACAGATTTAAATACAGTATATTATTGTACACAATATTTAAATATTGTATCCAACTAGGCTAATAAATTAAAAAATCAATTTACATGCCAGAATGATATGAGAAATTAAGATTAATAAATGATGTTCTTAACATGAATGAAAAATATATTTGATTCTGGAATTAAATGTATTAATTGTGTTTTAATTAAATCCAGAATCAAATTCTGGATTTGATTGGAATTCATATTCCCTACCAGAATTTAACAAGCTTTTTGGGGAAAAAGTGAGAGTAATATTTACTTTTGGAGTACTTGCCTGAAAAATCAAAATTTCGTTCTAAAATCTCTTGAATACAATATAGATACAATAGCTATATAGCAGCATACAATACATAATGATAAAAGAATCATTAATAAAAGAATTTTTACAACAAAAATATGTTTTATATTATATTATATTAATACTTAAATCAGCATTTTCAAATTCGCAACTGGATAAGTCTTTTATTACGGCCGGCCTTGTATTTATTATAATCGCAAGAGTGTATGAAAACAGAAAAATTATAAAACTTTCAAAAGTGATTTTCAAATTTCACGAAAAAATTTTATTGAAATTTCATATCGAAAAAAATTCTATCATTTATAGTTTTATAATTTTGAACATGAACTGAGATAAAATATCATTTTAAGGAAATTAAAATGATATATAATGCAATTACATGCTAAATATTGTAATTGCATTATATATATATATTGTATTATATAATTATGTAATTAGTATAATCAACTCATCAGAAAATTTATCATGTAAAAATCTATTTCCTGTAAGTTATTAATTTTAAAATGCGGCTCCCCAACCAAAGATATCTACCGGTAGTGGCTGTTCGAAGATGAATGAGTTTGAAACCGCTGACAAACTATATACTATTGTCATAAGATTCGGGAGCTGAACTTTAAAATTTAAGACGTCTGAAGTTTTCTATTTATATAAAGTATTCTAGTAAATAAATTCAAAAATAAAAAATGTCTCTCTCAAAACTACTGTGTATCATATTCTTTAAATTTACAGAAATTTCGAGGACCCCAAAATCCTACTCTTAACTGCAATCATAATTTGAATGAATCTTAAAGATCAGATATTTTTATCTAATCTTAACATAAAAATTGATATGGCACTATAATATATTTTATCTTAAAAATACAAATATATTAAAAAAATTCTAATTTTTAAAAGTTTTAATATGCTTTCATTCAAATTTGTCGCAAATTTTAATGTCAATGATAATTTTAAAAACGGGTAAATTTATAAAAAAAAAAAATTCATGATATTCAATTTCCGATTTTCCCATTGGAATCAGAAGATTGTCCCATGCAGTCAATTGTGCATCTGATATAATGGCATAATATGAACATCCATCACAGCCAGATTCACGATGCCAGAAAACAATGAATAAAAACGGCTGAAGTTTTTTTTTTTCGAAGAAAGGCATTTTCTTCGAAATTTTTCTAATTGAAAATAAATTTTGAATTTTGGTATTTTGTCTAGCACAATGGTCTCAAACTCGCTGGCCGTATGCAGTACCTTAGCCTTTTATTGAGATCCATGTAACGTATTATAATCGAAAGAGTATACAGGGTGAGTTTATCATCTTGAGACAACGAAATATCTTAATTGGATCTCATTATTTCGGAAAAAGTTGTAGACAAAAGTTGTTGGGTTTCGAAGGGGCAATCAATTGGTGACCTTAAATCTGACCTTGACCTTGACCTTCAATGTCATTTGAGGGTCAAGTCAGTTTTTTTAAATGGGAAGACCTACTTTTGACCCCAGCAATGGAAAGAGCGGAAAATTTCACAATCGGATATACCCTTGACCTTAAGGTTTAGGTCAAAGATCAAGATTATTTGCAGGTCAAAAGATTTTTCCAATGGGAAACCATAATTTTTATCACATTTTTTAATGACCTTATTACTTTGACCTTTAAAAGCATTCACTACTTTTAGCACTACCCAGGAGTAATAACATGGATGTAATAGTTTTCTGCTCCCTTTGGGGTGCTTGATTTCAATGAATCACCTCGCCTCTCACTATTGTGAAATTAAACGGAAACACATATTTTTAATCCCATTTTCAATGCATTTTTCAACAAATGCATTGAAGTGGAAGGGCATCGTTTTGAACATTTGTTATAAAATGTTTCCCAAAAACCAATAAATCAAGCAACGGTGAGAAGTAAAGTGATGCACCGAAAACAACCAACCCTGATAGTGAGAGGCGAGGGGATTCATTGAAATCAAGCACCCCAAAGGGAGCAGAAAACTACTACGTCCATGTTGATACTCCTGGGTAATGCTAAAAGTAGTGAATGCTTTTAAAAGTCAAAGTAATAAGGTCATTAAAAAATGTGATAAAAATTATGGTTTCCCTTTGGAAAAATCTTTTGACCTGCAAATAATCTTGATCTTTGACCTAAACCTTAAGGTCAAGGGTATATCCGATTGTGAAATTTTCCGCTCTTTCCATTGCCGGGTCAAAAGTAGGTCTTCCCATTTAAAAAAACTGACTTGACCCTCAAATGACATGACATTGAAGGTCAAGGTCAGATTTAAGGTCACCAATTGATTCCCCCTTCGAAACCTTACAACTTTTTCCGAAATAATGAGATCCAATTAAGATATTTCGTTGTCTCAAGATAAAAAACTCACCCTGTATAAAAGATATCAATGGGGAAAAAATACAATTGTTTCACATGGAACGTTTTATAAAATCAATCACTAAAGTGTTCGACCCTCAGTTTTTTTAAAGGTCAGGGTCAGATTTAAGGTTACCAATTGATTCCCCCTTCGAAACCCAACAACTTTTGTCTACAACTTTTTCCGAAATAATGAGATCCAATTAAGATTTTTGTTGTCTTAAGATAAAAAACTCACCCTGTAAAAAAGATATCAATGGGGGAAAAAATACAATTGTTTCACATGGAACGTTTTATAAAATCAATCACTAAAGTGTTTTTATAAATTATATTGAAATTTAATAAATTTTTCAACATGAAATGTCTACTCAAATTTTTAAAAAATAATTATTTATAAATGATTTCATAATTTTGAATATGAATTGATGCGTATCATGTTATAGAAAATTTAAATACTGTAGTTATATAAACTGCTGTGTTAATTGTCATATCATATAAAAATCTTTTTCCTATCAGGCATTAATTTTAAACGCGGTCCTCAATTCAAGATATATAAAAGTGACCCTTTGAAAACAACGAATTTGAGACTGCTGGTCTAGCAGCAATAACTTTCAGCATTCACTTACCTAATTAATATTTTAAAAATCTTATAATAAAAATGCTACACAGTTCTGTACTATATTTCTAAAATTTATCAAAATAAACTAGCAGTTCCGGAAAGAACTAAACATGTCTAACATGCTTCCCATACGTGTCCTTTTTTCCATTTATTTAGCATTTAGAATTTATTAGATTTTGTGTCCAATTTTAGTGTTGTCCAACATTAGATGTAATAAAGCAAAGTTAAATATATCAGTATAAATGTCATAATGACGTCATCAGCGCGATAATATATGGTATCGTGAAGTCACCTATTGTTGCGTCATCATAATGTCATACATTAGTTGTATTGACATCTATTGCTTACGTCACGATGATGTGACATCATAGTGATATAAGTAATGGATGACATGAACACGCACTATATATTAGTTTACTGGTAGTGAACTAGAACCTAGAGCACACAGTATCGTAGATAATTACATTGGATGCTATAAATGTTTAGCAATACGGGTAAACCATTTGTTACGTCTGCACTGCTAACCGTTCGCATCAACTATTGTCAATAATTAAAAAATAAAATTTTGAGAACAATTCCATTCATATTCAAAGAGATGGGCGTTGAGGTGTCATTTAATGACATATTTTCATGAAATTTGGTAGTGAAGTTCTAATTGGTTCGAGTGTTATTAGTGGGGAACAAACAAATGGACAGCAGATTTAATAGTGATCTTATAAGCCTCATTTTCCTTCAGAAAGTAGGCTAATTATATCATTAATGAAAAATTTTCATCATTATTCAAGAGGAAAAAACTGTTTCCCATTTTCTTAATCCATGTCAATAACTGTTAGTAAATGCAATTTAGTTACAAAAACTATAATTTGTTAATATTAAGTACTACTATACATTCTTCAATTAAAATAAGTATTCTGAATAAAGCAGTTTCAAAACCATAAAGATTAAAGACGTCCATAAAGACTTATTCAAACTCAAAAACATATGGCAAGGTAATCATCTACATATATGTTGTAATAAAAAGTCTGGCCTTGAAATACCACTATTCTTAGTTAACTATATAAATCTATTCAGGATGACACAAATCTACATTGCGCAAAGTTTAAAAAGGAAGTATTTTGAATATAAATGATCTGAGTATGATTCCTGCTTTTAGACGTTTATATAAAATTTAATTTAGCGATTTGAAAAAAGGAAAGCATTATAAAAACTATATTAAAATTTACATCATTTCTCCAAATTCAACGGGCAAACAGAACTAAGATTCTAATAATCATTATTGTTCCATTTTCTTTTAACGTTTTCAGAAATCATTACTGAAATAATATTGTTTATTCTGAAATTAGAAAACTTGGGGAGAGAATTCATTCATTAAATGAAACTCAAAAAATATTTTTAAAACAAAAAGTATAATTAATTTTTATTGTTCTACTATCAAAAATTTTTAGCAAATCAATTTAAGTGATCGTTAAATTTAAGATATCTTTTAAAAGAGAATGTAAGTGTTAATATGCTATCTGTTGACAACAAATCAAGGTGACAGTTTTTGATAAAAAATTTGTTAAAGAAAACTGGTACTGACCTTGGAATTTTTCTGATTGGATTGATTAAATGTTAATCCATTACTATGGATAGAGTTAAATATATCGTTTAATTTCCAATTCTATTCATTAAAAGCGATATTAAAGGACAAATATTTAGATTCAAGCAAGATAAGACTAGGGGTCAATCATCTCTTCTATACTATCTATTTTTCTATTTCAAATTTATATAATAAAATAAAAAGAAAGAAAAAATGAAGAAACATTTTGTGTGTATAAATAAAAATCAAATAAATATATATAAAATTAAATTGAGGATATTATAAGAAAAAATTGCCCTTTAACCTAGCAATTTTATGTATACTGGTAAATTGCCTTTTATGGATATTATCTAAATTCATCTCTGATCCAAGTGGATCTTCTAACAGAACAAGATTTTTTTAGTGTCATTTTCCAATCATTTGTTGATTACTAAAAGTGGAGCCGGAACATTTCAAATATTAGCTTGGTCTGTCTGATTGGCCACGTCGAAGCACTTCCAATTTCCATTTTGGGGATCGGGTTTGATTTCCTTGGAAAATTCTCTCATGGAGTAGGCCTTTGCAATCTGATTACTCTTCCGAAGAGGATGATAACGTGTGACAAAGTTATATTCCCGCCACTTAGGGTAAATTCGGAAATACTAACCGGTCAGTTAGTACGGTTGCGGTGACATACGTCATCGGTAATCTTCGTTCCAGGTTTATTTGTGAGTACGAGAATAGAAAATCGGTTACATTCAAAAAGATGGCAGCCGATAAACAATTGATATCAATCAATTAATTTGAAGAAGTAGTATTTATTATATATTCTTGAAACAGGTGAGATTTCACATTTTCAAAGTTAAATGATTTATAATCACTTCTCGCACTGATAAATAACTGTCAGCCATCTTGGTACGTTGACGTCACCTGCAACCGAGCTCAAAAGCCGGTGAAAGCGGTTGCAACCGAGGAGTCACCGTGAAGTTTCCGGTATTGTTTTTGATTGAAGACCGGTAACTCTCGGTTTCACCGGTCGTAGCGGTTAGTATTTCCGAACATACCCTTAGTCATAGCCGGCTCTAGATACGATCGAGCTGAGCGCCCGCTCAGGGCGCCGATATTTTAGGGGCCAAAAGGCTAGTGCATTTTCTGTTTTATTGTTGTTGTTATAATTGTAGTAAGACAATTATTTTTTACACATAATTTAAAGGTGAGCGGACTGGTGGCGGCTGCCCGGCGCCCCCAGCTGGAGGACAAGGATTCATGCAACAATGTAATAAACGGTATAAACAACGGTAATAAAAATATATAGGTTCGAAGAATTTATCGTATAAAATAATCGGTACACAATAAGTCGGTAGAGTGCAGACAAAACGATAACAGAAAAATAACAATATTTAAATAAGTGTTTACATTTCAACAAGTATAGAACGATTCAGAGCTTAGTGAGTTGATCAAGCGACGAAGTGTGTACTGTTTTTCGGTTGTGTGTGATGTATGTTGTGTTGGTTTCGTT
This sequence comes from Olivierus martensii, assembly GCA_000484575.1. Classification (NCBI taxonomy): domain Eukaryota; kingdom Metazoa; phylum Arthropoda; class Arachnida; order Scorpiones; family Buthidae; genus Olivierus; species Olivierus martensii. The sequence goes on from AYEL01086465.1 coordinate 30,698, forward strand.
AAAATTACATATACAATGGATTCCGCTTAATTGGGACACGTTGAGACAGCCATTTGGCCCAATTAAACGAACTAATAATAAATTCTAAAATAAAATATGTAATTCCTAAGTAAATAATAGGAAAAGGTAAAATAATTAGGTACCTATTTTAATTAGGTACCTAATTATTAGATTTTTACCGATCTCCTCTGACTTCGTCTTCAACACTGAGCTGCTGATATTCACCCCTCGCCCGCTAACTATAGAAAATCAGTTATCTAATGCTTCTTCGACTTCTGGATCCTTTCCATCACGCTTTCTTTTGGATGTTCCCGGAATTTCTTTCTGTAATGCCCATTCCTCACCCAGTTGATTTTCTTGTTGTAGGAGCTATGGTAGATTTTGGTTTATTCAACGAGTCTGCGATAGCTTGTATTAAATGGCTGGCTTTTAATTTCATCCAGCCAAGCAATTTTACTTGAAAGTGTAAAATCCTTTTTTGGCATCTTGGCAAAGATTTAAAAATTTTAAATAAAATCGACACTGTAAATGATCTTGGTAAAGATTTAAAAATTTTAAATAAAATTGACACTGTAAATGAATATCTCTAGTACAGAATGGCAGACTCTTAAGTAGACGCACACTTGCCAGACTCACCACGACAGATATAGACTCTTAAGTAGACGCATACTTGCAAGACTCACGACGATAGATAAGTGATTCTCATCACGTTAGTGTTGCCGAATACAGTATTGTTATGTATTATTTATCAACGATGATATTTACTTATAACTTTACAAAAGAATGGATGTTTATAATAGTGCGGCGACAGTTTGTCGACGATGTGTATGTAATAGGACGCGAAGAAACGATCCGCTCCATTGCGTTAATCTGTACTGTCTTGTAGAAAAGGTTTAACCTGAAAAATTACCGGTACAATAAAATGTTATAATTTTTATATAAGGATTTTTTTAAGAAAGCAAACAAGTATTAGTGTACATAGTGTTGCCATGTTTTCGAAAAATCCATAATATATATATCAAAAATTGAAAATTCCTTTTCTGTAGCAGAAAATCTCAATTAAGCGTTTAAATATTGTGTTAAGGCTGGGTCTTTGGTCTAACAGGCGTAAAACGACATAGTGTTGCCATGTTTTCGAAAAATCCATAATATATATATCAAAAATTGAAAATTCTTTTTCTGTAGCAGAAAATCCCAATTAAGCGTTTAAATATTGTGTTAAGGCTGGGTCTTTGGTCTAACAGGCGTAAAACGCGACGTCAGTACGCTGACGTAAATGCGTCGCACACGAAACGTCGAGCGTACTGATGTTCAGATCGAAAGCGTACGACGCGACGTAAATAAACATCGTTTAGCTATTGGCTAATTAATGTGATATCATTTGAAGTTCGATGATTCAACATGGATAAATCATCATCATCGGACAATTTTTTATCGTAAAGGAATCGATATTTTTTCATTTCTTCCAAAAATGTTTCATTATTGAACGCATATAAGTATCTTCTTTACTCGCCACACTGAATTACGAAATAAAACAATCTCTCTTCTGATTGAATAGCCAACGTACTCTTGGCGCAGCGCATAAAGTTGAAGAAAAGTCATCTCTGGCGTAACGACACAGCGTCTAGCAATATACAGAAAGTGACATCATCAGCGTTGATACGCCGACGCATTTACGTCGCGTTTTACGCCTGTGAGACCCAGCTTTTAGTTGGTTTAGTTTGGTTTCCGTTCTTTGAGATTTGGCCCAATTACGCAGCTGCCCCAATTAACCGGTGGCTCAATTAAGCGGAATCACTGTATTGACTTCTCCAGAATTCAAATATAATTGGTATTATTTCTGTAGTAGTAAGTACAGATAACCCTCGTATAACACGGTATTTACTTAACACATTCAGAAAATTACATTTAAGGCTGGGTCTCACAGGCGTAAATCATTGGTATTTCTGTAGTAGTAAGTACAGATAACCCTCGTATAATACGGTATTTACTTAACACATTCAGAAAATTACATTTAAGGCTGGGTCTCACAGGCGTAAAACACGACGTCAGTACGCCGACGTAAATGCTTCGCGCACGAAACGTCGAGCGTAATGATGTTCAAGTCGAAAGCATACGATGCGACGTAAATGCAGTGGGTGATCGGTTAACGAACAAATCGGATAACGAACACTTTTTTGAAAGATTTTTATGTTCGGTTAACGAAACATTCACAGAACAAACTGTGGGACTCGCCGACTGACGAATGACAGGACAGTGTTTGAATAACGAAAATTTCACAGAACAAACTGTGGGACTCGCGGACTGACCGAATGACAGATCAGCCGTATGGCTGCGTGGTAAAGCTGTGGTTTACCATTCTGGAGGATCCGGGAGTTCAACTCCTCCAATTTTTAGGAGGGATCTGGGTCCGAACCATTGAAACCCATCCTTCAATCTTCCGGTTGACCCCATCATGGGTGTTGGTCAGCCTGTGTGATGGCAGTTCTATAAGTGGCCGCCGCCAGATAAAAATATTCCATGAGGATATTTCGGCTTAACTAACCTAACGGAATGACAGGCTTAGGCCTTGCTCGTTCGTAAACTTATGCGTAAGGATGGAAGAACAGTAGTTTTCCCGATTAAAATGAACTTGGAGAATGACAGGGTTAGGCCTTGCTCGTTCGTAAACGTATGCGTAAGGATGGAAGAACAGTAGTTTTCCCGATTAAAATGAACTTGGAGACAACGTAAATCAAATTAAAGATTTATTAAAAGAATGTAAGAGAGAGATTTTACAATTTTTTGTTTAGAATGGCACCCATACCAGGTTTAAGATCAATAGGCTTGGAGATCTCTACCACGACAATGCTATTAATCTCTTCGGAAAAATCCTGAAGGAATCAGGATTTTTTGGAAGTGATTAGGAAGGAGAGAGAAGCAATCAATATTGGGCAGATTCTTTGTCGGAAAATAAACATAATAGATGAAAATGCAAGACTATTTATATGTAATAACAATAATATATAAATAACATAAATAAAAAATTATATAATTTCTTACTATTTTTTTTTGGGTCTCCGGAACGAATTACATACATAAACATAAATAAAAAATTATATAATTTCTTACCATTTTTTTGGGGTCTCCGGAACGAATTAATCAAATTACCATAGAATCCTATGTTAAATCGATGATCGGTTACGAACAATTCGGATAACGAACATTTTCTTGGAACGGATTATGTTCGTTAACCGATTACCACTGTAAACGACATCGTTTAGCTATTGGCTAATTACTATGATATCATTTGAAATTAGCTGATTCAACATGGATAGCTCATCATCATGATCGGATATTTTTTATCGTAAAGGAATCGATATTTTTTCATTTCTTCGAGAAATGCTTCATTATTGAACACGCACATGTATCTTCTCTACTCGCCACATTGAATTACGGAATAAAACAATCTCTTCTGATTGGACGAATGCCAACGTACTCTTGGCGCAGCGCATAAATTTGAAGAAAAGTCATCTCCGGCGTAACGGCGCAGTCTAGCAATATACAGGAAGTGACATCATCAGCGTCGATACGCCGACGTATTTACGTCGCGTTTTATGCCTGTGAGACCCAGCCCACAGAGTATAATAACCAGAGAGGAAGGCTCCTATACCTCCAATGGTAACTTTGTCGAAATCACGTGACTACAACAAACCAATGAAATCACACAATTCTGCAAGCTGGGTTATCGGCGCTGCTGTCGCTTGACATCATTAAACGTCACACATCATTATAAATTCATGATGTCACTGCAATCTTGATTATTACCGAATTAATTTATAATAAATCATGAAAATTTGATCCAAACTGATTTTTTAAAGAAATTCTTATATCATGTTTAAAAATAAAATTTTATATAAACGTTTGCATTTAAAATTTCTGTTGACTAATCTTACATTATTAAAAATAACATCGTCGGCATCATAAAATGTTTTCAGAGCTTAGAAATAAATTTATATTTAAGAAAGAATTTTATGTAATAAAATTATTTATTAGTTTCTTCTCGTAAACACAAATGAATATAATTTTAAAAATTTGACAAATATATTTTTTTACAATTTAAAAATTTAACAAATGTTTTAATTTTCTGTTTTTCTCCTTTTTTAAATCAGAGTTTATTCTGTTAATTTTATTCATAATCATTACTTTTATATATAATTGTATCAAATATTTTTTAACTGCTGTAGTATGATCTTGATCTTCATCATGTTCATTGTGCTGAAGCACAAATCTTAAAATGGTAATAAAACTTAGTTAATCATGTAAATGTATTTTTATAATATATTCATACGAATTTACGTTAATGCTGTCTTACCTTGTTTCGTTTTCAGGAAAGCGAAATAAAGAAACTCCACTTTCATTTCCACAGAGAATACAGATTCGCGACTGCTTACGACTTCTTTTCATTTTCGTAAAGTTTTACCACAAGTACTTCTTACGTATTCACGTATTTAGAATATTTATTCTCAATTAAAAAAGCCTTGGAAAACGTTAATTTCAACGTAACTATACCGCGTGCTATTCCGTATCTTAGGTAATGCCGAATTACGTCAATCTGTACCCATGATAGCATTTAGCCAGCCAAAATCGAATTATAAATATTTTCTGAAAGTTCCGTGTTGTCATATCTAGTAGAAAAAGTTATTAGAAAGAGTATATTAAAATTAGTACATGAGCAATTTTCTTTTTAATTATCATTTCTGTAGATTACTGAGTTCGGCGGCGCTAGTATAAAAAAATGACGTTGATATTTCCAGTCACGTGGTTCGCCTTCCTCTCTGGTTATTATACTCTGTGACCCAGCCTTTACTCTTCTACAACATAAAACATTTTCATTAATTTTTTATAAATCCCCACTATGTACACAGAATACACACAAAATGCAATCATTGGGAAATACTTTACTAAAATTAGTCATAAATGCAATATGCTAGTTTGTCGTGAGAGGGAAGATATGCAGTCTATTTTCGATTTCGAATTGAAATTGAATTAATTGTCCACTATTGAGTATTTTGTATTCCAAACGTTTGGTTCTTGGATAAAAAGTAACCTTTATTCTTCAATAGAGGAATATGAGAGAGATCTTTAATTCATAAATTTTTTCGGGTATGTGAATCGATAGGTATGTGTTAAAGAACGATTGTTTTGTAGCGGGTTAGATTACAGATTTTGTAAAGTGAGCGAAGATACACAAACTTTAAATGTAGAAAAAAAAAATGTTCAGAAAGTGAAATTGATATTGTTAAAAAGAAAAACGTTCTCGCTTTAAATGAATAGCATAAAAAAGATATAAATTATTACATACTCTAAATGTTACATACGCTATGCGCTTTTTCTTTTTGTTTTACTTTCTTGTATTGTTTTTTGGGGTCTTATGTATATATATATTTTTTTTATGTTTCGTGTTGTTAATATTCTTAATAAAAATTAAGTTTCTTATGTGGAATTAAAGAAAATTATTTATTTGTTTTTAATTGGTTTTGGAAAGTAACTCCAGTTTTTGTATTGGCTGCAGGTCTCAAATAACACGGTTTCACACAACACAATGTTTCAATGTAAGTTTTATAAAATATTGTTTAAAAACAAAGTTTTTGTAAAGTGCGATATTTTTATGAATTTATTTATTTTCCAAAACTTGAGAGGGCGCAAAAAAATTTTCGCTTGGGGGCGCCAAAAACTGTAGAGCCCCCACTGCACTTAGTAATCACTATTGATTGGAAAGTGGAGTCTTCTGTTAGCAAAAAGTTCTAACTCAAAATACTACCACTTGCAAAAATTTTCGCTCGGGGCGCCAAAAAACTGTAGAGCCCGCACTGCAGTTAGTAATCACTACTGATTGGAAAGTGGAGTCTTCTGTTAGCAAAAAGTTCTAACTCAAAATACCACCACTTGTACTGGAAGTAATATTATTAACATTACTGAATCTGCAGGTGGTTTGTGAGCGGGGAACTTACGTCATCAGAAGTTGATCAAATCTGCAATAGTGTAAGACAAAGTGATGGAGAATGCAGATTTAACGGTCAAATCAACCAGCCTTAATTTATAATTCGAGACATCTATATGTACGGTCAGCCAGATAAGAGGACGTGAGATCGACAGCTTGGCCCCACTAAAACTTTACTGGATGGAATCAAGATCTGATTCTGGTTCCTCTGAAAAATAGCTGAAATGTTTCCAAGCAGCCAATCCAGCCAACTTAATGCATATCCGCTTCCATCTATCAGATATTAAACGGCAGTGTCATTCCAGATCCTATCAAGCCCATATTAGTGATTGAACTAACAACAGATAGACTAAAAACTAGACTCAGGACTTCCGAAAAACTGATATATAGGGCCTGGATTCGAATATGAAGTAAAAGTCTAGCATACTTCCACATGGGCAAACTTAAGATCATTAATTATCCATTAAAATTTTCTAGATAAGAAAAATCTATCTGAACAGAATTCAATAAATTTGCTTTTAAAGAATTGTTATATTGTAAAAATATTAAATTTTTGGAAATATCAATAGCTAATATTTTAATGTCGAAATTATTTGTTCAAATCAGAATAAAATAGTAGTACAGTATTCGTATATTTATAGCATAAGTTTTATTTCATTCAAATGGAGATTTTTGTCTCAATTTCCATAAATACGATTTAAATAAAAAATACATAATTAAAAAAACAACAATGATGATTATTGTTGACTGTTTTGTAGAAATTTTCCTGTGGTCTAGAAATTTAAGGAAATACTTTACTCCGATAGCAACTAATTAATTTAGGAAAGTCCACTTATTCACTATTGAAAATATATTTAAAATTAACAGTGAATTCTAGCCGCTATTTTTCATAAAAATAAAATGTATATAGTACAGAAATGATAAAATCAATTCATTCGTTACAATTTTAAAAACAGAAAACAAGAAGCAAATAATTAATCAGGTTTATGTATTTGGATATATTAAAATTAAAAAACTAATAATCCACAATTAGATAAAATATAATTCATTAAAAACATTCAGCTGTTTAAGAGGAAAAAAAGCGAAATTCTGCAGTGTTTTACATATGATAAATAGAAAACAGAAATTATGCATTTGTTTTCCTTTTTCAAAATATCTTTTAAAATTAAGAAAAATTAGCATTAGAACGTATTTTTTCATCGATAAGAACACTTCATGATCGATTATCATCAATAGAATTTAAAGAAATTAATCATGCATAGATGTCAAAAAATATTGTGAAATATCATTTAAAATGTTACAAAAAAATAAATTATTTATGATGCATTGCGTCTTAAAATTCTTAATTCTAACTTGTACTTCTACATACTGAATCTACTACATCATAAGTTTCAAGGACGACACAACTTATACTGCTTACGCCAAATTGTTTTTCATGTTTGTTGTTGCAAATATCTACATTAAATACTGTTGACTTCGAGGGAACTTCGAGTTAATTATTTTAAAAAATTCAATTTAGATACAGATTAAATTTTTAAATAAATTCTGATGGCAGATAAAATTATTTTAATTCAGAAATTATATTCACAGAATTATGCATCAACAGAATTTTTGACTGATAGAACTTGTTTTTGACTTTTTTCAAACATTTACGATAATTTTCGTGAAATTATGGTTTAAGTATGCGAGAATAACTCAAATTGATTTTCCAGGACGAAACTTCCGGATTAGAAAGTTTTCAAACCAGTTCAATTATGGTTAATAATATAATCTCATTAAAGTTTCTAATAAGGAATTTAATTTTGTTTTTAGTAAAATCTGATTAAAAACCATTTCTATGACAATTCTTAAATATCACAAATACATGAATTTATATGTAATTTTATAAATCGTAGTACAGTATACTAAGGTTTAAATGTACTAAGTTTTATATATAGCAGTTAAAATTATATTATTCACGGTAATTATTATATATTAACTTAAAAAACTACTTAATCAAGAATTCTTTAATTTAAAATTTGCCAATATACAGTATTTCTAATATTTATAAAGGGTGAAAAACTGCAGAAATGTTATTACAAATTTAGGAAAGGACCAAGTACATTACACTTATATTTATCATAGAAACAATGCCTTGATATCCTCTTGAGCAATTTATCGCCACAAAGTGTATTACACAGATGTCACGCAAAAAAAGAAATCAGATAAGGAAAATAATGTGGGAAGAAGAACGAAATCATTCTTTAGGTCGGACAAAGTCCGGTCAACTTTCATACTATTTATGGATATCATTATTATCATTAGGTGTGTACAGTACTCCATTCCCATACAAGTTTTACTCTTGAAACGTAGTTGTCTGGCAGTATGTTTTTTTTTTTTTAATTTGATAAGTGATACTTATAGTTATTAGCTATTTTAATTACAATTTTAAAAACTAATTCAACTTTTATAAGTAAAAACCGAACAATTAAATTATACTTAAAAGGTATTCAATATTGTACAGTACTTATGTCATTTTTTATTGAAAACTTTTGTAGCTATTATAATTATAAATATATTAATATAATTAAATATATAGTATATTTTGCGACTTAATTCTCTATTGTTATTTATCCTAAGAGTAATTAAATTAAACATAATCAGTAAAATTAATTCAATAATGTATAACATCAATAATATAGAGAAAAGTTTAATGCATACGTTTTGAAATTAAGAAAAAAACTGACAAAAAAATATACCCTACCTGAGATCACTTAAGGTGAATAACTGCCAGAAATCTGTTGATTGAGCAGAACCCATATCATCAGTTAAATGACCTCACTAGTCCAAAATCAAGTTAAAAGTTTGTAGGTCATGTTTAGTGAATTGAAAAATTTTATTGGATAACTTAACAATTTATTGAAATGATTAATGTATTGGTTCAGTCATTATACATGACTGCTAGACTAAAACAATAGGCTTATGAAAAAATATTTTATAATGATGATTTTTATTGTAAGGTTTAACTAAGAACATATAATATACTTAAGAACACTAATCAAAAACATGCATTTTAAAAATATTTAGAAATAATCTACAAATACAAATACTTTAAAACTTTATTATAATAAAAATAATAGAGAACATGCTCTCTTAGAAATATAACATCAATAATATAGAGAAAAGTTTAATGCATACGTTTTGAAATTAAGAAAAAAACTGACAAAAAAATATACCCTACCTGAGATCACTTAAGGTGAATAACTGCCAGAAATCTGTTGATTGAGCAGAACCCATATCATCAGTTAAATGACCTCACTAGTCCAAAATCAAGTTAAAAGTTTGTAGGTCATGTTTAGTGAATTGAAAAATTTTATTGGATAACTTAACAATTTATTGAAATGATTAATGTATTGGTTCAGTCATTATACATGACTGCTAGACTAAAACAATAGGCTTATGAAAAAATATTTTATAATGATGATTTTTATTGTAAGGTTTAACTAAGAACATATAATATACTTAAGAACACTAATCAAAAACATGCATTTTAAAAATATTTAGAAATAATCTACAAATACTTTAAAACTTTATTATAATAAAAATAATAGAGAACATGCTCTCTTAGAAATCATTGTAAACATTTAAATTACTTATTTTATGATATTAAAATCTAGTTATGTAACTGATATAAGAAATTTATAAAAGCTTAATTAGTTTGGCCTACCAATTTAACAAGTTATTAAAACCAAAATCCAGCAATAAAAACTGTAAATTAAATGAAACATAATCTATGTAACTGAAATAAGAAATTTATAAAAGCTTAATTAGTTTGGCCTACCAATTTAAACAAGTTATTAAAACCAAAATCCAGCAATAAAAACTGTAAATTAAATGAAACATAATCTAGTTGAAATTCAATGATGCTTAACTGCATGCAGTGTATATATAATTATGATCTTATAAAATTTATAACTTTAAAAATAAAATTTTGCCATATAATGGTATAACAGAATATTTTTTTAATAGTATACTAGAGACTGATATTCAAAATGATTATTAAATAAATTATTATTATTTATAAATTCAAAAAAATTCGATTTTTTAATAAATTTTATTTGCAAAATCTAATATTATATTTGAAAGGAAAGTTTAAGCATTCAGTGACGATTTATTTAAATAAATAAATAAAACTGTTTAACTAATTCAAACTTTTAACAATAAACAATACAATATTTAAACAAAAAAATACGAAAAAATAAAGCACTATTTAAAAAGTTCTTAATTACAATATAGAATATTTTTATCAATATATAATAAATGAAACAGCTGATTATTCATACTCACATGCTATTCTTATCCATATACGAATGTACAATGATGCTTTCCTATGAGAAATACACAATGCCAATGCATTCCCACATTTTTATAAGCCAATAAGCTATAATAACAATAACTTTTATATCAGACACAACAATCAAAATTGCTTCGCACACTCATACCTATTTCCCCACTTTAATGGTCCCTCTTCTGTTTGTCTTATCGCAGCACCCTCTAGTGTAATAAAACTTAATTAGGAATTTTCAGGATTAAATTTAAATTTTATTTTTATAAACCAATTTCAGATTATTTTAAGGATTATTTATTCATACTATTATTAAAAGGTCTAAAATAAATAGTTTAGCAATAAAATACAGTTTAATTATGTTCGATCATTTACATAAATAAATTTAAAGATAACGTTTGTAGCTGAAATCATGATACAAATGAGTTCATTATAACAATACTTATGACGTCAGTTTAATATTTATTTGTTAGGAAACTGCATTATTACTATATTGAAATTGCATAATGTAAATTTAGAAAAAATTTGTATTTAACTTGTTTATTTTCGTTATAATATGATTTATTATTTTACTAACATATTACTTAATCGAATTCACAAAATAAAATTGCTATATACAGTATATAATTTTTAATTCTGAAATTCTTCATTTTAATTAAAATCAAATTATTCCTCCAAACCAATTTATTTAATCAGCCAATTTTTATTGCATACTTTTTAAAAACATTATAATAAAAATACAGCATAAAATAATATTTGTGAATATTTTATCTAATATTTTTTAATTTTATAAACGTTCAATATTAGTTTTAGGAAGTGGCCATATAAACGTATATCACGTATACATTTCATAACAAGTAATATCAGATAATGCAGTTAAATACCAAAGTTTTAAATTAAGCGTTTATTTACATATACGCAGTTCAGTTGTCTCCTTAAATCGAAGCACGCATATTACTTTCCTCTCATATAGACTGTGAAATTAGTAATGATGATCTTTAAACTTTCAAAGATTGCTATAAATGAATAAATAAAGGTAATAAGGATAATTATGACTTTGAAATAGAAAAGTAATAAACTCGACGGTGAAGAGTGCATAGCATTGAAATAGCTTTCAAGTATGAATTTTTCATAACAAAAATTTAAAGATTGAATTACTGTAAGGGCAAATATTAAAGCAGGAACATCAAAAAGATATAAATTATTAAGAGAATGGATCAAGTCCTTAATATATCAAGTTTAATTTTCATTTATAATATTCTATAGTCTGCCGGATTGGCCGACTATAGAATATTACGGAGGACCCGGGTTCGAATCTCCAGTCCCACCCTTGAAAATATTTATCATGGGGTCCGGGCCCGGCCCGTCGATCCCCGTCCTCCACAATGCAGCTGCCCCCTCCGCAGGGGTGGGCAGCCTGGTGAAAGGCTTGTTTCGTCCCGCCACAAAGTATTCTTTTAAAATGGAATGTGGCGTCATCTATTGACAAAAAATATTATATAAAATTTTCCAAAATCGACTCCTTGGAAAATTTAATTGTGAGGCTTGGTTCGACTCGTTGATCCCCGTTCTCCGTCTGCAGTGAGGGGAAGACTGTGGTAAGGCCTGTATCACCCTGCCATTTAGTAATCTGTAGTGTGGAAAGTGGTGTCATCCGTTTAACAAAAAGATCCTTTTCCATTAATTTTTTGAACTTATTTTTTTGGAATAATATTTCACCGTCACACTTCCAACTTTTCACACCTGCAAGAATTGATTTTTGAAATATATCCGCGTGCCACTTAGCAACTTACCAAGTGAAAAGCGATGTAATGTTAGCTGGAATGGCCGCGTGGAGACGCTTTGGCTTTCCACTCTGGAGGACTCAGGATTAATTCTCGGATCCCACCCCTTAAAATTATTAATCATGGGATCTGGTGTCGGTCTGTCGATCTTGTCCTTTGCAATTTGGCTGACCCCACAGGGTGAGTAGCTTGTAGGCTTGTTCGTTCCGCCACTTAGTACTCTACCTGGATGGAAAGTATTACAAAAAAAAATTGTAAAATTAATGAAAACATTAAAGGTGTAAAAGAAACGGTTTTGATGAATAAAATACTGAATTAAAAAAAAACACAAAATGTAAATATAAATTATATTTTATATAATACAAAATTGTAAATGTGCAGATTACTCAAAAGATCATTTATTAAAAATTTAGTGTATAAAAACTACGTTAGGCAGGTTCGCAGATTAGTTGAGGCAGATGGGACACTCTCTATACAAGAAACGAACGAAGCGCCTGTATGGAGAGTACTTGAAATGAACTCAATTATTAATAAAAATGATGTTTTAATCTATTGAAAGTTTTAATTATAAAAGTTTTTTTGTAATAAAACTGCCATAAGATTCGTAGAAACAATAATAACCGACCTTCCATTATCTACAATAAATGTGAAATAAGTAACGCCAGGTACTGCCAATAGTGGCAGCACATTCGAATAAGCGAAGTGTCCCAATCTGTCTCAACTAATCTGTGGGCATGTTAAGCCGCTATATCGCACGAGTGATATACTGTAGCTGGCAGAGCCCATCCCAGGCTGGTCACCACCCATGATAGAGTTACCCGGATGGGCCCAGACCTCTCCTAAAATACTGGAGGTGTGGACACAGATTACTAATACAGATGGGACACTTAGCTAAAAACAAGTGTGGGTGTGGGAGGCGGATTCGAACCCGCATATTCCAGAGTGGTAAGCCACTGCTTTACCATGCGGCCATCTGGTCGACGTATAAAAATTAGACACTGTATAAATATGAAATATTATTCGACAAGATTTGATCACAATACATAGAAATTTTAAAATATTTTATTTTTGTGTATTTATTCTTAAAATTTTGAGCAATTCGCTTGAATATCTCTTTTTTTCATTATTGATTGCTCAATTTTTATATTTTATATATCTATTAAATTTACTTTTTGCATTTTATTCATCGCTGAAAACTGTGTTTTAAGAAAATAATTTTTGTTATTTTTAATCTTGTTATGAGGATCTTGAACCTTCTAAATACTGAAATTATTATTCTTTTATATATCGTAGTTATCTACTAAATTTTTGAACTCTACTGTATTCTCCAATTTTTCCAAAAGAAATTAACGAACTTATTTAATTCATTTCAGAACAAATCTTAAATTAAAATTGGTAAAAATTTTATCTAATTTATAATTAAAATAATAAACAAAACTGTTAATAAATAATAAAAGTAAATTATAAAAATAATTTAATGTTTTGCCACCAGATGGAAGCATTAAATGTTTTGATTTTATATTATATAGTAAAATAAGAATTAAAAGAAATATCAAATAAAATTTATGTGAAATAGATAATTAAATTAATATGTTTAATATATTTAATACTTAAAATTTAGATAGTTTTAATAAGTAAAGTTTTATATACAAATACTGTATAGACTTAATTTTTAACTATACTGTTTATTTTATATACTATTTTGATTTTGTTCATATAGTAACTAAATAAAATTTGCATAATTATTTACGAAACATTAAATTTTAAGCACTGCATTATAGAAATGATTTTCAATTATCAAATTTAATTGCACAATACTTACAGTATTCATATGGAAAACTGAATTATACATTGTAAAGATCATATAGGCCAATAGACATGTCTCATTACGTTTTAAATTGATAAACAATGATATATATCCATTATAATTAGGAATAAACGAATCATTTGTTTAAATTTTTATTATTATCGAATTTTTTTGAAGAATATTAATTTAAATATATATATATGTGTGTGTGTGTGTGTGGTTACGTCGAAGTCTTCCCACATTTATGGATTGATACAAATTAATAAAAACGGCAGTGAGTAAATGAACAATTTATTACAAATCAAAATCAAAACCAAAACTAAAGATCATGGCGGCCAACAACTCGTGTTGCCAACTGAACAAAAAAAAAATAAATAAATAAATATAAATAATTAATAATTAAAACAAAGATATTTCATTATACCACATATATTTTTAAACCAAAGATATTTCATTATACCACATATATTAAATTTTAATGTTATCATTATAAATTAAATGAATTTATTTATTATTTAAATGCTCCAAATCTAATACAACATTTATAAATTAATATTAAGATTTTAAAACCAACATATCTAATGTAAAGTTATAAGATAATTTTATAAAATTTTAGAACTTTCATATTGATTTGAAATGAAAAATTTAAACGTTCTTTAAACTTAAATAACAAATATGAACAAATTATAAATTGGATATAAATTATACGATTCCATTTTTAAATTACTTGTAAGCAGCATTTAAAAAATGATACTAAAATTTAATATCTGCACTTTAATTCATAAACTGTTTCAAAAGGAGATGCTACTTGTATATTTATCGATATATTATTTATTTTTTCGATTGGCACATAAGATCTTTCTCTGTTTCATTCTTTGAGAATTTTCGAACGAAAGAGAGTAAAGAATTATTTTCGAAGAGCAGCAATTTTGTTTGCTTTTAGTTCGGAAAGCAAATGTTTGATGATAAAACAGTTAAAACGAGGAATGTTTGGAGATAAAGCACTAAAAGTTTTTTAGGTTATGAGTAATCTTGTAATGGAATAATTTCTAAAACTTTTGTATAGAAAATCATTAAGTTTAGTTCCGACCAACTTATTTAATAAAAACCAAAACTTTGTCGATATTTTAGACTCGATTACGCTTCAAAAAACGTAATGACAAATTATCACTTACTCATCATTTTCTTTTTCTTATTTAGAACATTATTAAAACTTGTCCCAAGTTTATTTTATAGAATTTTTTTCTAGCAGATTACAACTTCTGCTATTTATTAAATAAAATTTAAATTATCCTAAAATTCTCTAAATTTATTTCTAGAAGATACTAATTAAAATATAAAATGAGTTTAAGTTATGCCTTTTATATTTAATTAGTACTTCCTAGAAATAAACTAAAACATCTTCTAAAACAACAAAATTATCATTTTAGAAAATTTTTAAACAAAAGATATTTTGGTTGATATTAATTTAAAAATGTTCAAAAGAATAGATGAAAACATTCTATATGTATCTATTCATATTCGATATGTAGTGTTCAAATATTATTTAAAAATTTTTTTGATATCTTGGTATTTTATATCAAATATAACAATTTGTAGGATACTAAAGAGCACCGTAAAGAAATGATTAAAATTTGCTTATAATAATTAAAATATAATAAAATATTAATAAAAAATCTAGAATTTCGTTGCAAATGGAGAAAAAAAATCAATCTCATTATTTCAAATTCAAGTGAAATCATTTTACCAATTAAGTTTGCAGTAATTTGATTTATATAGCTGTAAAACTTTGAAAAAAGACTATATAGGTCTAAATACTATTTCTAATTTAAGCTCTATATCTTCTTAATTCTATATTATAAAGGTGTGCATGTATTAAAACTAGCATAGGAAAACATATGGAATACCGAAGCTCCAAAAAGTAGATGCTCATCTTTTTCACAATTGTAATTTCTTTTAAAGAATGATCCTTTCTTCATAAAAAAAAAAATACTGTCAAAAAAGGATCAATAAATAATTGAACATACGATATAGTAATTTGAGCTATATCTTCTTAATTCTATACAGTATTATAAAGGTGTGCATGTATTAAAACTAGCATAGGAAAACCGAATACCGAATACCGAATCTCCAAAAAGTAGATGCTCATCTTTTTCACAATTCTAATTTCTTTTAAAGAATGATCCTTTCTTCATAAAAAAAAATACTGTCAAAAAAGGATCAATAAATAATTGAACATACGATATAGTAATTTGAAATGTAAGATACTGTAATCAGAATATTTTAATAAATGCAAATTTGATCATTTTGGTAATTAAAATTAATTTGAATCGTTTTATTAATAGAAAAAATCATTTTTTAATTTAAAGCTTTTATTAATAGTTTTCCTATTGGCTGACTTATTCGCCATTTTTTTTTTATTTATTTATTTATAGTGAACTATATTTATTTAAGCCGATCAATAACATAGTATCGGATATAGAAATATTCTAACGAGAGAACAAATTTTCAAAATTTTTAATAAGGGTGTAACAATCTTTGATTTATGATCAAGAATTAAAACTTTAACTAATAAAGGCTTTCGCTCTTCGGTTCTTCAAAACTTTAAATAAATGATAGGAAAATATTATATTATAGTAATTATTATTATTTTTTAATAATTTTATCATCTATTTAGCATTTATATTAAAGTACGTTTTACATTATTAAAAATTCTCATCATAATTATTCAAAATTTACTAGTATTTTTAAAATATTATCTATTAATTGTTACTCATATCAATTAATTTTCAAAAAATTTATTTTAAAAACTTTTAATAAATGAATAAATTTAAATATTTTATATTTAATTATTTTTATTAAAAAAAATTATAATTTTAGAAACTTTTAATAAATGAATTTATTAAAAGCTAATTATTAATAATTATTAACTAATGAATTAATTATTAATATTTAATAATTGACTAAAGAAAATAAGAATTAAGTCTATATTTAAAGAGATTAAAGCATATTTAAAATTTTCAATTATAGCAGAATACTGCTTATGTGCATTAAATCTTTCAGTATCCTTCTGACATAAAGCGACAAGTACTGTATACTATGCAAGCGTGCAACTAACATATTTACTATATGATGCATAATTCGATAGCGTGACTTAAAAGCAATTAAGTTCTGTCAACTATTGAAAAAAACTACAGAATTCGTCCTTTTTAACCTCAAAAGCTAAAATAATATCGTTTGATATTATAATTACTGTTTTTCGTGTTAACATTTTATATTCTTATCGATTATACGTTCTCATATTATTTTTCCCCTTATTAAATAATTCATAAAACACAAATCAGTGACATAACCGACTCGCGTTACGTGATAAATCACGTTTACCCAGCACACAAGTCTGACGTCATTCACAGCTGTCACAAATACTCAAATTGATATTGACATCAGATGATATCATCGTAAGATGTCATTAGATATGAATAAAGAAGTTTGTTTTAGATAATATTAGATAAACAGCATTAGAAGAGTTTCGAGTATTTTGTTTTAACCACCAATTATCATATTAGATTATCAGATTTGCAGACATTGCCACCCCCCTCCCGTTTACGTCATCAAAAAGAGAGGGAAGCGTGTAATTGATTAAAGAATAGCGTAAAATGGACGAAGACTTCGATCGATTTAATAGGAGGGTCGTTTGGTGACTCGTAGACTTGTTCCGACCACCCCCTGTCGACTCAAGCCCATTGTACAACTTTGCCTTGGTTACATGTTTCAACGCCGATTTTTGAAGTCTTTAATCTCCTTTAAGTGACTTATTTATCGCTAAAAATATTTTTTAAAATGTTATAAATCATTTTAAATATTTGTAATATCGTTTAATAAAAAGCTTAGACATGTTTAATTCAACACAAGCATTAAATTAATATTTATTAAATTTATTTTATCTTTATAATATTTTGATTTCTCATTACATAATAATTTTAATTAATCATTTCCTAAATTATTATCCTTATTTTAATATTACTTATATTAAAATATTTATGATGTTTCAAAATTCTCTGAGAGATAACTACTGCACTTAAAATCCTAAAATAAAATTCCAATTGAAACAGAAACTCGATTCTGTTAACTATTTGAAGTGTGACGTCATTTTCAGCACGTGATCGTTTCTAATCCCCTTTATGTTCCCGACTAAGTGATTTATTAAAGTTGGCTTTTAGATATTGATGACATTCTCGAAGCATCAAAATTAGTTTAGGTCTACAGCTTTTTTTGTAACTAAATAGATATATTTTCTTTATATTTATTATTTAACAAAATAATAAACTTTATATACGTACTTTCTGTAGATGTTTTTAAACGTGTTGGTTCTATTAAAAATGATTAAAAATCCTTCATTTTGTTTTATTAACCAAATCACTAAGAGAGAATAAATCTCCAAGTAACTCTTTAGTGGTATAGCAGTAAAACATTAAATGACAAAAACAATAAAAATAATCATAATAATAATAATATACAGTATATATTAATGCATATCTATATATAACATACAATGGGTGGCCAAATTAATATACTCACAATAGAAAACTTAGTTTTTGTTAAGTATTTTTAACGTTTTTTGTGTTGTGAATTAATGTGTCAAAAATTATTATCTAGTTTTTTTGATAATGTTGGCAATATACTATATCATTCAATAAAATTGGCAACACTGAAATGCCAGAGTATTTTCATTGTATGCTTCAGTTACTATTCTTTGGCTTCACTGAGTAAGTTAATTATACTGTATATTTTTCTTTTATCAATATTTTAGAGATAAAATTGAGAAAGATTGAGAAGAAGGTTTGCGGATATGGGACTTTATTCAATTTTTCATGCTTTGTATTGTGTACCTGTGAAATTAATCATTCTAACCTATTGAAAGATATGAAGAGAGCTGCTGATCTGACACCACGATAAAAAAGCAAAAATTGCCACAATGTTACAACACTGAGTACACACAGCGTGAAATTGCGGCTTTACAAGGTGTTTCTCAATCAAAAATCCGCAATATAAATCAGAAACTGCGGTCCAAACTTTCTTTAGAAACAAACAGACTGGCTAAATGTGGACGAAAACATATTACTATACCGAGGACAGAGAGGAAAATTCGTCGGGTTACATTATAAAGCCGTCAAAAACCACAGAAGATGATAAAAAAAATTTTAAAAGATGGTGGAATCCTTTTATCTGAAAGAACTTTGAGAAGAAGGTTTGCGGATATGGGATTCAAGTGCTGCCGGCCATTAAAGAAACCCAAATTGACGTCTCTAATGAAGCAAAAAAGAATGGCGTTTGCTAAAAAGTACTAACATTGGACAGAAGAAGACTGGGGCAAGGTTGGTAGAATATAAACACATTAACAAAACATGAAGAAATAAATAGATTACTAAGAAAATATTTTTTGCAGGTTTGTTTCTCAAATGAATCATATATCCAGATTCTCGAAGAGAAGACAGAGTTTGTTCGACGTCGGGCCAATGAAAAATACCATGCAGACTGCATTGTAGAACAAGTGAAGCACCCTCTTTCTGTGATGATATGGTCAGTTATAAGTTCCAAAGGTACTGGGAGACTATTTGTTGTGGAAGGCACCATGCGTCAAGAACAATATTTGAACGTATTACAGAAAAGACTAATTCCTCAAGTAACAGAGTGGTTCCCAAATAATGATTTTATATTCATGCATGATTCAGCACACTGTCATAAAGCCAAATCTGTAACAGAATTCATAAAATTAAAAATATAAATACTCTGGAGTGGCCAGGGAACTCTTTCGATATGAATCCAATTGAGAATGTTTGGGAAGTTCTGTAGAGGGAAATTTCCAAAGAAAAAAAATCATTACTAATAAAAGGGAATTGATAAAAAAATTATTAAAGCCTGGCATAATAATCCAAAGATAGAAAAAGTGGCCAGGAAATGTATCACAAGCATGCCACGACGTATTAAAGCCGTTATTAATGCAAAGGGCGGATTTACTAAATATTGAATATTTATATATTTTAAGTTATAAATATACAATAAAGTAACAAAACTGGATTTTTATCTTTTATTTTTCTTCCTAAATAACCTAAAATTAACATAATTTTACAATATTGAGTTTTAAATTAAATATGTAAAATATTTTGTAAAAGAAAGTTAATATATTTCAATAAATTTTGTTGAGTATAATAATTTGGCCACACACTGTATATAAAATATAAAAAATAATAATACCGTATAGCAAAATATGATAAAATAATACAAATACGAATTTTTGAAAAAGTTATAAGGTTTAAGAGTGCAAATTTTGTTTCTTCTGCTCGTTTACCAAACTTTTTACAACAATATAATATATATAGACTATAAGTTTGTAAATATAAGGTATAAAAATTTCTTATTTCCACATGAAATACTTTTAAACATTAAATAAATTTCTAATAAAGTGAACATACATCATTGTAATATGCTCCGACAAACATTTTGACTTACATAGGGTTTCGCAGAACAGTCTACCTAAGTAAATCAGGAACTGTCTGTATATACCAGGGGTGGCCAAACTGTGGCTCGTGAGCCATATGCGGCTCTTTGATACTTTTAATGTGGCTCCATACCATGAAAGTCAATAATAAATATGAAGTAAACACTTATTTAAGTTAAAAAAATGGTAAAAGTCAGGTTTACGTGTGGGCGAGAAGCGCGGCGTCGGTGGCGTCATCTGTATACATTAGAGAATTGAAGATTCGCCGCCCACCGACTAATGTATAAAATACGAATCGACAATTCCGTTATGTTAAAGATTCACTCCAAAAACTATACATTAGAGAATTGAAGATTCGCCGCCCACCGACAGAACTACGTGATCTAAAACAATCTAACCGCGGCGCGACTGGACGCGACGCCGGTTCTAATTCTCTAATGTATACAGATGGTGCCACGCGACGCCGCGCTTCTCGCTCACACGTAAACCCGACTTTTACCAAAAAAATAATATATCTGTAATCTGTTTATCTATTGTAAAAAGTAGTATGCATCTAGTTTGAAATCTTAATAATGATTTCAAAAAAATCATTATTAAGGTTACAATGGGTGATCGGTTAACGAATATAATCCGTTTCAAGACAATGTTCGATATCCGAATTGTTCATTAACCGATCATCGATTTACCATAGGTTTTTATGGGAATTTGATTAATTCATTCCGGAGACCCAAAAAACAAATAAAAAATTATATTTCTTATTACGTTTATTTATATGTAATAACAATAATATATACATACATAATTTTGCATTTTCATCTACCTGTATATGCTTATTTTCCCATAAAGAATCTGTCTAATATCGATTGCTTTTTTCTCTCCAAGATTTTTTGGAAGTGATTAATAGCATTGTCGTGGTAGAGATCCCCAAGCCTTATTGACCTCAACCTAGTATGGGTGCCATTCTAAGACCAAAAAAATCATATTTCGGAAGTGATTAATAGCATTGTCGTGGTAGAGATTCCCAAGCCTAGTGACCTTAACCTGGTATGGTGCCATTCTAAGACCAAAAAATTTGTAAAATCTCTCTCTTACCTTCTTTAATAAATATTTGATTTGTTTTACGTTGTCTCCGAGTAATTCTAAGACCAAAAAATTGTAAAATCTCTCTCTTACCTTCTTTAATAAATCTCTGATTTGTTTTATGTTGTCTCCGAGTTTATTTTAATTGGAAAAACTACTGTTCTTCCATCCTTAAGGTGGGTTCACATTACGACCAACTCGACTGACTTGAACGATTCTGTGTGACTAATTCCATAGCAACAACAGTGAGCGGTGTAATGTGATTGATCTGGCTCAAATTGATCGGTTGGTCAAGTCGGTGAAGTCGGTCCAGTCGATTATAGTGTGAACCCACCTTTACGCATAAGTCCACAAACGCGCAAGGCCTAAGCCTATCATTCTGTTAGATTAGTTAAGCCGAAATAGCCTCATGAAATATTTTTATCTGGCAGTGGCCACTTATAGAGCCGCCATCATCACAGGCTGACTAACACCCATGATTAGCCACTTATAGAGCTGCCATCATCACAGGCTGACCAACACCCATGATGAGATCAACTGGAAGATTGAAGGATGGGTTTCAACGGGTTGGACCCAAATCCTCCTAAAAAATTGGAGGAATGGGACCTCCGGAATGTTAAGCCACAGCTTTACCATGCAGCCACCAGGCTGACTGTCATTCTGTCCGTCCGTGGGTCCCACAGTTTGTTACCTAAACATATGTTCATTAACCGAACATAAAAATCTTTCGAAAAAGTGTTCGTTATCCAATTTGTTTGTTAACCGATCACCCACTGTATCTGAAAAACTGATGCTGCTCTCATTGATCCAGAAAGAAAATGTGACTCTTGAGTATTTGAGATTCTTCTATATGGCTCTTAGTTACATGAAGTTTGGCCACCCCTGGCATATACAGTGAAATCTTTATATTCAGCATGAGAATAGATTTTGAATTTACAAACTATGAACAAAACTTAAACATATTAATTTCATAATTATAGGTACATCTGTATTTTAATTTTTCTTGAAATATTATTTAATTAAATATAAATAAGTAGCTTCTTTTGATAATAAATTAAAATAGTTTAAACAGAAACAGAAGAAAGTAATAAAATCAGAAAAACAGCTCTTCACAGGAAAGTTTTATTAGGGACAATAATGTTTTTGGCATTCCATAAGGCCATCATCAGCTATATAGGAAAACTATATAGCTAATGATGGCCTTATGGAAGACTGAAAACAAAACTAACATAATAAAACTTTCCTGTAAAAAGTTTTTTCTCTGTTGAATTTATCATACCAGGAAGAATGATGATAATTTAAGTAATAAAAACTGTTACAAAGGAGGCTTTCCACTTGTTCAAGGTTAAGCTATTTTAGTCTATAATTTTTCAGTATAAAATATTTTCATTTATGAAATCAAATTTCAGACCAAATGCATTTCACATTCTATGGATTACTCAGCACTGCCATAAAAATGCAGTTTCTGAAAACAAAATAAATCTATAAAATATTAGTCAAATTTTATAGACTAGATAATATGAAGTTAAAAAATTTTAAAGACAGCCAGTTCTCTCAAATGAGAAACTCATTTGAGAGAACCAGCTGAGGAGGACTATAGAAGGCCAAAAACATTACTGGAGGTTATTATTAATACATATAGTATATATATGTAATAATAAAGTAGTGCTTTTTTTTCTGCTTTAAGTGTTTGTGATTCCTGTATTCCTACAAGTAACAAACCTTGCTAGTTTATAATTAAAAAATTATATTTTAATATATTATAATTTAGAATAATTATTCATTCTGGATTTTCCAAGATAGCCCTAGTCTTGGGTAATTATTCTATATTATTAAACTATTCCAGAAAATATCTCAGATTTTAAAATTTATCCCTTTTTTAAGGAAGAAGTTTTATTTTTTGAAATTTGAATACAAAATCAGCTACCTTTAATAATATTGTTCAAAATACAGATTCAAAACATACATCAAATTAGTATCATTGTGCAGATATATGTCAACAGTGTGTTACTGTTCAAATTCTTCAATTCCAGCTCAATATGGGATCACTTTTGGGTATTACATTAAGTTTAAGAAATGTATTATTGTATTGATGTTATTATTAGTAACAACTCTGATAAATTAGGAATTATATAAGTAGAAAAATAATATATGTTAAATTTATATTTCCAAATGAATTTTTTTCTATTCAGATTGGCTTGAGTAGGAAATGATCAGCGTACTATAATTCCAACAAATCAAGTATTCAACAGTTTGAAATCTATAGTTTTAATATTAGTTTGAGAAATTTCAGTTGTTATCCTAATCTAAGGTGACTAAACATCCCACTTTTGGCAGGACAGTCCCGATTTTTAACTATTTGTCCCGCGTCCCACAGCGTTTTAAAAAGTCCTGATTTTTGGAAAGAATGCACGACAATCTAGGGAACGGCGGGAGAATGGGAAGGGAATATACAGTTTTCGGCAGCCATGTGGCTATTTAGCCAGGATATGAGTTTTATATTATTTTTGTTAATTTTATAATGTTAAACTTTAATAATAACAAATAATTGTCGAGAACTGCTTATCAAAGTTCACATTGTTGATCAGTTGTTAGAATTCGACCACCATTGTTTGGACTTAATGTACAATGGCATTTTTTGGCATTGGCAACAAAGAAAACATTTTGTAACTGTCTCTCAGACGATACACATCATACTGCATGCTATTAAGCTAGTTAAACAAGTGATGTCGTTACAAATCAGCTATTCAGATAATTTAGGTAAGTAATTTATTTATTTATTTCATAAATACATAAATTTTCTTGAATTTAGCAGACAGTACTCGTATTATTTATATTTTATAGTGGCAGCAAAAAGTCAAGAGCCGGCCTTGAAAGTGACACTTACGACTTACGTTATGGCAAATTCAGAGGAAAAATAATACAAGTTAGTATTGTTATTATTTAGAAAGAAATATAGGATTCAAATTAAAATAATTTTTAAAATATAGTTACTTTATAACAATCAAATTAATTTAATTTATAAACTAACAATAAAATATGTTCATGTAATTATGTACCTACTTACTGTGTTTTTAAGCAATATGTATACAGTAGAACCTCTATATTTGGAATTAATTGGTTCCTGAGTGTGTTCTGAATATTGAATTTTCTGAATATTGGATCATTTTTTCCATAGGAAATAATGTAAACTAGATTAATTAAGTTGTAAAAGTTACTTTTCACAAACCATTTTTTTACGTCAGAATACTGTTTAATTATACTGTATTTTTAAAATAACAGGTACAAGCAAGAAATCATATACAGTTATATAATAATAATAATAATATCAGAAAGACTATGTCCATTTTCGTATTTTAAAATAAGTTCCTGTTTTAATTCAATGGTGGTTCTCATAGCCTTTCTTTTAGATTTTCTTTCTTCACTTTCCATGATCATCTATTTCTGATAATACAGTATACAGTATTTTAATAAAAATAATGCAAAGCTACACAAAAAATAACGATTAAACCACGAGAGTCACAAAACGCAATGACGGATTCTCAACTGCCAACAAACGAGTGTTGCCAAAAAATTTATCTACACATTTGCAAAAACTATTACTTAGAAAGTAGCCCAAAAATTGCAAAGCGAAAAAAAGTTGCCCAAGTTGGCAACTTGAGACTACTGATATTGTTCCGAATATAGCGATAAATGCGAATACTGATACAATTTTCCTTCGAAAATTTTTTCCCAATACTGGATTTTACGAATATAGGTGCATCGGAATATAGAGGTTCTACTGTATAATAATTTATAATATAATTTTAACTTATTTTTTTTAGATTTTTAACATAATGAGTAAGAAGAGAGGATGCAAATTCAACGATGATCTAAGAAGTGAATTTCCTTTTATTAAAAAAACCAAAAGCAATTACATGGTAAAATGTGAGCAATGTAATGGTGAATTTTTTATTTTGCACGGCAGGAAGAATGATATTTCAAAGCACTTGAAGACACAGAAGATATTTAAATACTGCTGCATCTTCCTCCAAAATACAGGAATTTTTTTGGAAAACAACTTATGGAGACGAAGAAAAGAAATTAGCATTAGCAGAAGGACTTATGTTTTTTCATGCTATTAATCACAATCATTCCTTCAGATCTATGGACTGTACATCACAAGTTGTCAAAAAGTTATTCAACAAAACTTTGCCTGTGCTAGAACAAAATCTGAGGCAATTGTGTGTAATGTGCTTTCCCCATATGCATTTTCAGAATTAAACAAAAATCTAGAAAAAATTAATTTTATATCCATATATTCTGACGCATCTAATCATAAGAATATAAAGTTATTTCCAACCATTATTAGATTTTTTGATTCGGAAACTGGAATAAAAATTAGAATTTTAGATTTCGTTTCTTTGCCCAACGAAACTTCTAAAATAATTTTCAGTTCCATTATTAATATTTTGGAAAAAAACTATTTAAAACATAAAATGATTGCATATTGTGCAGATAACACGAACGCAAATTTTGGAGGAAAAGCGAGAAGAGGTACAAATAATATTTTTTATAAATTAAACAAAAATCTTAAATCAAAACATTATTGGTGTTGGTTGTGCAGCACACATAATACATAACGCCATTCAAACAGCAGCAGACTTGTTGCCCGGATGTGGAAAATATTGTTATTAAAATATATTCTTATTTCTATATATATACACTGTGCACGTTAAAATGCTTAAAGAATTTTGTGAAACTGCAGAAGTCGAATATCAGAAAATACTTGGATACAGTAAAACGCACTGGTTAGCTCTTTTGCCAGCTGTCAAAAGAATTTTGAAAATATACGATTCTTTGAAATCCTACTTTCTATCACAGGATAATGTCCTAGAATTTTAGAAGAGTTTTTTGAAAAAGAATCTTCAAAAATTTGGCCAGAGTTTGTACACAATCAAGCAGCTCTTTTTCAAAATGCTATAAAACTTATTGAAGGTGACAAAATTTTGGTAATCGAAGTGGCAAATGAAGTTAATAATTTAAAATTTCAGTGTCAAGAGCGGTTAGAAAATAATTTTCTTCCGTTAACTATCCATAATAGTATAAGCCAGCTAGAAGAACAAGGTGCAATAAATTGTACAGATATCATGAATCACGTCAAAAAGTTCTATAGTAACTGTAGATTATTTAGAAGAGTGGACAGTACATTACAATGATATTGAACATTTTCATTGGGTTACATTAAAACAAGAACTTAATTGGAATGATGTGCAAAAATCATTCGATCATCTTACAAAAATTTCCCATATAGTAATATTTCCGAAAATGATCTTTTTAACGAGATATCATTATTAAAAAAATATATTGATAAGGTTAAATCTTGGGCATCAGCAAAAATCACAATAGAGAACAAATGGTTAGAAATATTTCATCATTTTGAAACAAACCATGTTCCATACAATAATGCACTAAAAATTGTGGAATATTCGCTGTCCTTACCAGGAACTAATGCTGCGACTGAACGCATTTTTTCTACAGTAAATAAAGTGTGGACATCAGAAAAATCCCAATTAAGTGTTGAGACTTTGAAAGCCATTTTATGTGTGAAATATAATTTAACAAATTCTTGTGAAAAATTTCATAACCTTTTAGACAATGACAGCAATCTACTAAAAAAAATTCACTCAAATGAGAAATATGCCAAAGAATAAAATAATACTATACATAATTTTTTTTTATTAATTATATTTGTAAATTGTACTTATGTTGAAATTTAAAAAAATATATTACAATACTATTTTTGCATTCTATGAAAATTTTTGTTGCTTCATATAGACCAAATTTTTAATCAAGAACCCCCCAGTCAATGGTGTCCCACTTTACCAATATTAAAATCTGGTCACCTTATCCTAATCCAATGTACCGTTTTGGATTATGTCAAAAGCTAGCAGTGTTGTGCTTTACTTATTTATATTTTGAATTATTTTATATAGATCACTAATATTTTTAAATTATTTGACTGATTCATGTAAAATAATGAATTCCAAAACAAATTAATAGTAATTGTATAATTTGTGAAATATATAATAAACTAGAAATTCCCCGCTCGTATAAATAAGCGGAAATATACTATTGTGATCTAATCTTATAATACATTACTTTATATAACAGTATATTGTATAATAATAGCTTATCTTGCAAATTTATTTACTATATATATTAAGATATTAACGTATCAAAAATGAATACTACTAGAAATTCCCCGCTCATATAAATGAGCGGAAATATACTATTGTGATCTAATCTTATAATACTTTTTATAACAGCATATTGTATAATAATAGCTTATCTTGCAAATTTATTTACTGTATATTTTATTAAGCATTAGTTCAAATGTGTAGTAATTGCACGGGGGCCATAGAGGCTGCCCCTGATGGCCCCACTCCACGAGAGGGCCCACAGGGGCCCCGCCCCCAATGGGAACCAGGCCCATGGGACCCAGTTTCATCTCCCCGGTGGGCCCACAGCCGGTGAGGATATGAAACCCCCACGGGCCGTGGGCCCACAGGGTCCCCGTGGGGTGGGGCTGCACCCACCAGGGATCAAGAGGCCCCCGTCAGATGGGGCCCATCCCCAACGGTCCCGGTTTCATCTCGCTGGTGGGCTGCACCCATTTCATCTCCTCACGGGCACCGGGGTCCCCATGGGGTGGGCTGCACCCCGTGAAGGGGGTAGTTTACAGCATGATGAATGGTTATAATTTCTTTGTGAAGGGGATAGTTTACAGCATGATGAATGGTTATAATTTCTTTGTGGATAAAATATAAGCAAATTTCATGGCTATGTAATACATCACCATCGTAATTATGGATATAGAACAGGCTTAACAATTTCTTTGTGTGATAAAATATAAACAAATTTCATTTTAGATATGTATTTCTTTGTGTGATAAAATATAAGCAAATTTCATTTGAGATATGTAATAGTGTGATAAAATATAAGCAAATTTCATTTGAGATATGTAATATATCACTTATGTGATAAAATATAAGCAAATTTCATTTGAGATATGTAATATATCACCCTCGTAGTTATGCATGTAGAACAGGCTTAATTGCAAATTCAACATAAAATTTCCTTTAAAATAAAATATCCAATGAAAAGGTTAAATAAGATGTGAAAAGGTTAGCTGAACAAAGGTTATCCTGTATCATAATCAGTAATAATTCTTTTAGCTAAGTAAATTTGGCCCTTAGGGCCCCTAAAATTGACCAAATAAAAAAAGATCTGTAGTCACAGACATCTGAAAATTAGACCTTTCTAACAATACCCTAATTATAGAAATCGGTACAATGGTTCGTTGAAAAAGGGACTCCAGCCAGCCACGTTTGACTATTAACATATATATGATGATGATGATGATGATACTCATTTATAAATTAATTTGCTTATTTCTTCTAAACACTAAATCAGATTTCCAAACTTAAAAATATGAAATATAATTTTCTTTAGAAAATGTTAATTTAAATCTGAATATTCACATGCCAACACAAATACTTTCTAAATCCTGATGAGAAGTTTTATTAAGAAAACACTTTTTAAGGTATTGAAAAACTTCTTACTTTAGATATTAAATAAAAGCAAACAATAAGCCAAATAAGTAAGATAAATCGTTTATTCAAAAACGTTTTCGGCTATCCACGTAGCTTGCCTCAGTTGTAATGTTATGCTATGATATTTAATCTAATTGCTGAAATAATTTTGTCATCATTTATGCAATTAGATGATATTTTATCGTATTATATTGAAAAATATATAATATTTTAGACTCAGAAATACATTATAAATTTTACATTTAAATTGATATTTAATTTGGTCCACAATTTTATGTGAATCTGATCTATAAGCATTTTGTATAGATGTATCATTCTTATAAACTGGAGTAAGAATATATTGTATAAGACATAAAATTTTATATAAAAATATTTATCTTATAAGAAAAATGTCATTTTTGTATTTTATATAATTGCAGGTAGTTCTTGACTTATGATGACAGGTTTCAAAACCAATCCTCACTGTCATAATTTGGAATGGTCAGAAATCAAAAATACCCTAAATTTATGGATTTTTCACTTCTGTTTACTAGGACACTATACATTATCTTAATAAATACAAAGAACACAAACACAAAAAATTATAAGAATCAAGAACAAAAATGGCACACCGCTTATAGCTATAAGAAACCAATAATTAAAAAAGGCACTTTTTGCATTTCCTATCAGTTGTTTCAGAGATTGAACCCATTGAATTCCTTTGACCAATCATAGAATTAACAGATTTCATCACTGTCATAAGTATAGGACTACCTACATATAGTTGATTTTATAGTATAATACTGTATTTATTGATATATATACAGTAATTAAAACAAAATACTTGCACAGAATAAAAAACTATTTCAACTAATATTCTTATCATGTATTAATATTTTGAAGTTTTATTTAATTTGAGAATAGAATTTGCATATATTCATTTCTAATATTAGATTTATTTTAATTACTAAAATATCATACTAACTGATAATGCAAAAAAATAAAATATTGATAAAATATTTTATCAAAATTGATTTGCTATCAACAGCAAGTGCTGATAGTAACAACAGTGATTATATAAACAAATAAACTTTCTCTTTGAATTTTTATAGCAAATTTGTTAAACTAAACACTCTCTGTTCACAAATTTTATGTTATAATAAAAAAAATTAAAAAAGGCATATCATAAATTTTAAATATGAAACAATTAAAAAAGTTTTGTGTGTGTGTGTGTGTGTGTGTGTGTGTGTGTGTGTGTGTGTGTGTTTTTTACAAGAGCTTGTGTGTGTGTGTGTGTGTGTGTGTGTGTGTGTGTGTGTGTGTGTGTGTTTCCTGACTAATGCAAATTTGAATTTACGTAAAAATTCCTTAACTAAAAACAAATATATATTGGTTGCTGAAGAGATATCCTTTTTAGTTTTGTTTCTTATGAAATTAGATATTTTACTGCTGACTACCTTATATATTCTTATTGAGGTACTATCATATTAACAATTATGTAAAAGAATTTAACTATTTATATGTAATGTGAGAGATTTCAACAGTTTATGTATGAGACTTCACTCTCATTTAGGTACAGAAGGAGAGGTAACTTCATATAATTATGTCATTTGTTTCTGTCAATTGTCATCTATGCTCAGTGGTATCATTGTATATTATGTAATAAACAATATGTCATATATATATTAGCATTATTAGTAAAACAATTTTCAATTATTTATTTATATATATATATATATATATATATGATTGAAAACTGTTTTTTATTTATTATATGATTGAAAACTGTTTTATTAATAATACTAATTAGTCTGTGCTAAAATACTAATCTGACTCTCATAATTCATAACAAAAATATAGAATAAAAATAAATAAGCCAAATAACTTTTATTCAATATTTAAAGTAAGAAGTATTTCATTATTACTGTAACATTGTAACTGTTTGTTTAGCTGTTAATGTATAACTACCGAGGAGGGCTCGGTTGAGCCGAAAGTGCTTTAGTTAATAAAAATCTGTTGATGAGTTGTTAATATATTGATTCTCTGCTCGATGAGCTGAAACTTTTATATTATATTTCATTATTACAAAAAAATATATATAACTTAATAGACAGAATATAACATAACTACTTATAACTAGCCAATTAGCAGAAAGTATTCTCAAAGAAAAATTATTTTATTGAATACAAAGTAGCAAATTCAATTTTAAATATTAACAAATTGGAACAGAATTTAATTTGTCATATAAAACTGAAGAGGGAATCTAAGAATTCCAAAAACACTACTTTGTATTCAATAAAGTAATTTTTCTTTGAGATTATTATTTCCTGCTAATTGACTAGTTGTAATTAGTTAGTTAGTTAGATAGAATATATATGTTTCCATATATTGTAATTAATTTTGAAAATATGAAAATATTACACTAAAAATTAAAGTCTATAGATATTATCAAATCCAAATTTGAAATTATTTGAAGTATGATATTCAAAATACAGAACAAATATGGATTGGAATTTAGAATTTTATATAAAAGAAAGATATTTTATTAAATACATTTATTAGACTCAAATGCAAATAGTGAAATGTTCCCATATATTGTAATTAATTTTGAAAATATGAAAATATTACATTTGTTTTTAATTTTTACTCATAGAATCATCAAGTTAAAGTAATTGTATGTAGTATGAATAAAAATATCATTAATCTATTGAAAATTAATTATAACTGTTATAAAAATATGTTTATTAATTAAACAGTGTCCACTATCATCCTATACTGAAATTATTACAACTCTTCTATATGGCCTTGGTTGTTGATTTCTTGGGAGTGCCTCACAAGAACTCAACAACCAAGGCCATAAATACTGTTACAAGGTCCTATTATCCTATCAATATCTATAATTGTAAACTGTGGACTAAGTAACAAAGGGGCATACACTTGCACGGCAAGATAATCAATACAGAGCTGACAATATTTTAAAAAATCGTATTTTGTGTTAAGATATAATCAGTTAATTCATTAAAAATCATATTAAATACAATTATTAATGTTTTAAGCTTTTATCAAAAAATAGTAATTATTTAGAATTTTTTAAGAAACTTTTATTAAGTAAATTCTAGATAGCAGAAGAATATTACGTCTATAATCAAAAGTATTGAAATTCGATTTTTTAACTCCTCTTGAACGAATGATCTATAAAACGATTTTTCCATAATTTGGGTCAAATCCAAAAAATCATTAATTTCATAGGTTGAAAGAGAGCATATTATAAATTCTAATATAAAAATTATTTCTAATATGATATCTGAATTCTAGGAATCGTTTTCTTGCATCCTTTAAGAACCGGTTCCATCCCCCCATTATAGCCTATATCATTGTTAAACGTCAAAACTTAAAATATCTAAACTTTGTGAAAAAAAATAAAATAACTGAAAAACATAATTCTAAATTACTGTTAAAATATTCCCGAGTTTCCTATACATTAAAATTTGACAAAACTTCCATGATTTTTATTAAAATATTGATTATGAAAAAAGTTTATAAAATAATTAATATTAGCTTTTAAGTTAAAATTTATATAGTACCTGGCTATGATAATATCTTATATTCGATGATAGCCATAAATCCGTAAAAAATATTTTAATTTCAACGCAATTCACTCTTAAAATCTTTAATAAACTCAGCTGATATCCTATAGCAGCCATCTTGTATTGATTTGGAGGTGTGAAGAAGAATAACCAATAAAAATATTAGCACACTGTGACGTCAAAGACATTTTAACGTCAACTGTTTCATCAAAGTAGATTGGCTAAATTGATGATGTCATCGATCAAACCATTTATGACATCATTAAAATGGAATCATTTCTGATGACGTGTATCTTGATAATTCAAATACAAAAATTCAAGTTGGAAAAATTCTATTAAAAATAACATTTAAATCAATACTGTATACTGTATAAAAACAGTTATTAAAAAACTTAATAATTTAATTGATTAAATTATTTCAACATAATTCCTATTTTAAATATGAATTTTTAATTTGTTTTTAGATTTGAGAATTTTAATTATAAAAGAAAATTTAAGAATAGCAAAAACAAATTAAAAGAGATTATAGGAAATTTAGAAAAACTTACACCATTTCACTTGGATTCCTTAATATTTTTACTTTTCTTTTTTATTTTGGCCGGACTGATTTTTTTTTGTTTTTAAATTTCTATAAAGACCGCATCGTTCAATCAATTTCAATGAAATCTGAAATATCATTTCATAGATCCCTTGAAAAATTCAGTGTAATCTGATCAAAGTAAAGAGGGATGCGGCTCCCTTCCAACTGTAGATTCAGAAAAATCTTTGGATAGCTTAAAAAATATAATATCATTAAAAGCGTCTTAATTACTAAATTTAATTAGAAATTCTATACTTTTTATATTCCATATCAAAAAGAAGTACATTCTATTGTATTAATATATTTTAAATATGTTTAGACAAGACTGACTTAACTCCTATGGATCCGAAAGTCTCCTCTCTGTAAGCACCTCTAAAAGTGTCATTGTTTAGCCGTTTCCACTAATAAAGGTATTTTTTTAATTTAACGTACGTCTTATCTTCGAAAATTTCGGATCTATTTATAATGAAGGAGAGAGGGATTACTATAATTAGCTTATTTTATATATATTAAATGTTTTGAAATTTATTTATTGTTATTTTATTTTTGTTATTATCGTTACTTTATAGACATTGTGTGGTTAAAAATTATTTTAGCTTTCTGAAGGAAAGTAATGTTTGTAACTGTATTCCTACAAATAACTTTCGAACTAATAAGTAGATTTTCGTTAATTTCTTCGGGAATGTTCTGACATTAAAGATAACCTCAATGCCGCATCTTTTAACCCTGTGTGGCTTAAACCATTTAAATCTGATGGTAATTAAACTTCGAAGATATTCTCTTAATATATCTTGAACTAATTATTGGATTTTCATGACATTTATTAGAAAAGTCAAACTACTGAAGATGACTTTTCATGATTTACAATTAATTCTTTATATTTCACTATTTAAAATTAACGAATGTTCGTAGATTGAAAACCTAATAACTTTTGATCTATTAAACAGATTTTTATAATATTGAATATTGACTTATGCAATTGAAGATGACATACATTAAATCCTGCATCTTTAATCATGGAATTCAGAATAATGAAAAAATTTGTAAAGTAGGCGATTAGTTCTTTCCAAAAATGTTTGTTTTAATTATGTTTTATCTCTCTTATAACTGTTATATGTGTTATGTTTTAATTCTATCTTATATTCTAACATGTTCAAATTTTCGGTAGATATCTGTTAAAAACTTTTCTGCATATCTATTTTACAATTTTTGAAAAAAAAAATATACCTTAATGCAATGATTTTCAAACATTCTGTCTGCGCATCCTTTTTTCATAAAAAACTGGTAGGTTCTCTCAGTGGCCCCTCATTTTCATAACAGTCTAATTTTATAAGTACTTTCTGCTTATAATTTAATACTACAAAGTATTAAATTATAAGCATATACCGTAGTTTGTATAAATAAAGTTCCTATACATAAAAAAAATATATGTATTATGATGTAATGATTTTGAATACAATTAAACAAATCTTACAAAAAACGAAAACTTTTAATTAATGGTGAAGTTAGAATTAATTAATGGTTAGTTAGTTTTTTAATTAATAGAATACATATTTAATACAACATAATATTTAATGCGATGAATGGGCTTATTTTTAAGCACAAATTTCCTCAAATGGCGATGTCATGGAAGATATCGTTCACTCAATTCTTTTTCAATCACTAAACGAGATTGATATTTTGTCTTTAAAACGCTACAAGCAGAAAGTTTCTGGGTACATGGGTATATGTATTTATAACCTTTTATGCTGATTCATTTTTTTACAATAATTTGAATTTATTTTTTGTTTTTTTTGTTTCCAAAATGATGTTTTTGTTAATGCCCCTTTCAATAGATTAGCGCCACACTAGGGGCGACCCCCACAGTTTTGAAAACACTACCGTAATGGATGATTCAATAATAGAGAGAAGCTAGAGTCCGCCGGATAGCCGCAATAGAACATAAAAACATGTTTGTTTCCATCTATGAAAGTTCCAGATTTAATTTAAGTCACACCTTCCAGAAAATATTTTCAGGAGTCTGGGTCCTTGGTCTGGGCTCGGTTCATTAAATCCCATTCTCCGTTTGATAGCTCTCAAAAGACAGCTGACAGCTGACTATCAGTGGGCGGCCTATGATGGCACTGGAATGCCTCCCCTTTTAAATGACATCCGACATTATAAGAATGATCCACTGACTCTCTTAAATTCCATCCTGTTGACCGGATTGGCCACGTGGAAACGCTTTGGCTTTCCACTCTGGAGGACATGGTTCAAGTTTCGGATCCCACCCCTAAAGTATTATCACTCGCAGCATTACTTTTTTTAATAAGGTAACAGATGGTTTGAAACCAAACGTAATTATTAAAGTAATATTTGAAAACAGTTTAAATACAAGTATATCATTACAAATGTTTTAGTTATTTTGTATAAAAAAGAAATATGATAATTTAACTGTGTAATATTAATTGGAAAGAGATCATTTCTCGCGAAATTCAAACACACACACAATTATGTCCCTGCTGATTTCTTTTGCGAAAATTCAAACACACACACAATTATGTCCCTGCTACTTAAGTGCCAGTTTGCCGGATTGGTCGCGTGGAAACGCTTTGGCTTTCCACTCTGGAGGACATGGTTCAAGTTTCGGATCCCACCCCTTGAAAATATTTATCATGAGGTGCGGGCCCGGCCTGACGATCACTCTCCTCCAGAATTCAACTGACCCATCGCAGGAGTGGGCAACCTGTGGAAGGGCTTGTTTCGCCCCGCCACTTAGTATTCTTCCAGAATGAAAAGTGGCGTCATCTGTTGACAAAAAAAAATCCCATCCTTCATCTCACGGCCAATCCCACCATGGTATGGGCCTGTGGTGGGCATTGGAATATCTAGACAGTTTTTTTATTTTTATTTTAACGCCTCTTTCCAATCAGGAAGATTACTAAGGGGAGGGGCCAGTTCCACCCATGGGCTGCACCCACATCCATGGAGTGGGACCAGATGGTGAAGGACGAGGGTCGCTGGGCCGGGCCCAGAACCCGGAAAAAACTTTTCAGCAGATGCCAGACCCAGGTCCTCTTGACAGTGCCGGATTTATGCCGATTGCACCCAATCGGGCCCCGCGCTTCAGGAGGTCCCGTGTTTGTCAAAGTTTATATAATTAAATTTGTATTAAGAAAAGATATTTTAAAATATATGTATCGTTTTTCAATATTCGCGGAATGTATAAATGGTACGATATAGTCGGCCGGATTGGTCGCGTGGAAACGCTTCGGCTTTCCACTCTGGAGGACCCGAGTTCGAGTCTCGGGTCCCACCCCTTGAAAATATTTATCATGGGGTCCGGACCCGGCCCGTCGGTCCCCGTCCTCCACAATCCAGCTGACTCCTCCGCAGGGGTGGGCAGGCTTACTAAGTGGAAAGTGGCGTCATCTGTTGACAAAAAAAATAATACGATATAATAAAGGAAGTTACGGAAGATTACAATTACCGAAAACATCCACACACTCAATTATTTTTTTACATTGAACCCTATCACAATATTTTGGATATAGTTTTGAATAGGGTAGTTATAAATTAATTGATTCTAATCACATCTCTCTGGAGCGGGTTCTAATCAATGTTATATTGAAACCTAATATATGTTAATTAGGTCACGGGGTTGCTATTTTCGATGAAAAATAAAATTGTTCAAATTTTCACATCAAGATGAAATTTATCCAAATAAAAGCATACAAATTACGAAACTATGTATTATATATAAATTATCAGTAGATCATTGCAAGCAAACCATTCTGCGATTATCATCATGCTTTTAGAAAAGAAAGACTGTTCATTATTAGTTATTTTACCAGAATAACAGCAATATTCTGGTAAAATAACTAACATATTTTTATTGAGAGAATATTGTCATTTGAAAAGAATATGAAAATGCCCACGTCTAAAAATAAGTAAAAGAACATAATTTTAAAGTTTGAAGACAATTGAGATTTGGGTGTGGCACCAGGAAAGTGTCGACGGCCGATTTCTATTGAAGTCGTTGACGAAGTTGCTATTGATGTGGCTGACAGTACAGTATGAAGTCAAAATTCCTTATGCAGTGCCTATGTGGTGGCACATGATTTGTCCTTTCTTTGGTCCACTGTTTGAAAAGTGCTACGGTCCATTTTATGTTGGTATCAGGGTTGCAGAGTCGGATAACAAATGATTCGACTCCGACTCCACTTTAAAAAAAATCCGACTCCAACTCCGACCCCAACTCCCTAAAAATTTGTAAGGTCCGACTCCACCTTCAAAAAAAAAAAAAAAATCCGACTCCGACTCATTTTATAATTTTCAAATATTGAATTTATTTTTGAAAAAGTATTTCCCAAAAAAATTATTACAAAATTTATGTTGTTATATACTCTTCATTAACTTCATTTTTTATTCCTATTGTGAAACACTACTGATTCAGTATGTAACAGTTTTAAAAAGGGTGTTTTAGTAAAATATATTTCATAAAAGAAAAAATTATTTTTCAAACAATTCATTAAAAAAAATATTTTAGCTAAAAATAAATCAATAATAGTTTATAATTTAAGAGATTTTATCAGCAATATTTATTTTATATAATAATGTTTAATATAAAAAAAACTCAGTTTGTTATATAATGTTTAACACAAAATTAAATTGTAATGTAATACTGTATCACTTCGAATTAAAGCCACAGTAGGATTTTAAAATTGAAAAATTAGAAAAAAATTTTTTTACACCATAGGTATTGAAAAATAAGAAACATTTTTATTTACTTAAATAAGTACTAATATACATAATAAGCTACTTAATTTATTGAGATTGATTAGAACATGTTTAGTCTCTTCTCCCAAACATGTTCTAATCAATCTATCATCAGTTCTGTTTTCATCCATGCATTCTTTTGTACTTGAATTATAACACCCTCAGGAAAATTTTCCTTGGGTGCAGTTTTTTGTTTAAAATAATAAAAGGTGGCAATTTGTTTCTATCAGCAGTTATAAACAGCATTATAGTAATTCATGATTTTTCTTATAATTAAAATTTGATCAGATATGACGGATTCTATACAGCTACTATCAAACAGCAACTGGATTAAATCAGAAAATTACGAATGGGGGATCACCGAATAAACTGTTATCAACAGTCGTAATACTATGCTCATGTGTAGAACATAAGGCAAAAACCCGATCATTGGGGAGTGGTAGATCAGGAGAAATAAGATGTTAAAATATTCGTTTTGAATTTAGGCCGCACCCAAATTTTACGTCTTAAAATTTTGAATGAAAAGTGTGGCTTAAATTCGAAGTAATACAGTATATACTTGATAGTATATGTTGATGACAATCACTGTAATGCTTCCTTGATCTACCCATCAAATATAGGCAATCTCGTTATTGTGGCAGTTACATTCTAGACTATTTCTGAAAAACAAATCACTGCCATTTTCATTTGCTAATGTATACAGAAGCCCAAAAAATATATTTATACTATTATTTTTTAAATGCATAATTGTACTAAGCTTAAAAAATTCTGTCAGATAGCTGCAGTTTAAAGCATTTGCATATTATCTTGGAGGATCAAGATTCAATTCCAATTTCGCTTTGTTTTTCAGGATGGCTCTCGCCTGATCTTTATATTAATTTATGTTTTATATTCCTATTCTAAGTAATATTTGGGGTAAAAAATAAAAACATGAAATATAACTGAGAAGTGTTGCATTAGCAAAATCCCAGAAAGCAAAACTCCATAAAACAAGATATGTCTATACTATACATAACTATTGGGTGGTACAAAATAAATCATCTGATTTGAATGGACTCCTTTTTGTATACAGAATCTTCTGTCAATGATTTATTTTCAGTTGTAAAGAACATTATAAAATTCACAATGAATCAATACACAATTTAAGATGATGTGATAATTGTCTGTTAATCTGAAATAATTCTTCTGTCATATTAACAGTGCAATAATTGTAGTTGGTGAGTGATATTGAGAGATGATTCAGGGGTTTTTAGTAGGTAAAGTGGTGCTATCTATCACACAGCATAAGAAACAGTCCAGATCCTAAAGATTTTTCCAGATTGTTTAATTTCTTGATATGGTGATTTTTACATGGTCAGCAGGATTGTCTGATTTAACAATGCCAGACTCTTTTCTATGGAGTTATCTAAACAAAAAAATGTGCCTAACTTTGTATTAATATTTAAGATACACATTTGCCAGGTATTATGTTCCACACAGTAATATAGAAAATTTAAAGATTTGAAGTAAAATATAATTTAAAAAAATGAACTTTTTTCTTTTATTTTGACTTTTATTAAAAAAAAATATCAGATTTATTTTGTGCCATCCTGTATTATTCTACTATCTTCAACTTCCTAAAATTTGAAATGTTAATAAATGCTTTTTTTAATTTTGAAATTTTTATTGGATTAATATTCTTAATGCTTATATTAATAATCTAACTGCCATTTAATCTGGTAGCTAGTATTTATAAAGTTCACACAAAAAACAAAGCTCTAAACAGGATAAATACTTTATTACCAGAAACGCTTTCTGAAACAGCTGAAGCTGACCTACTGATAAGGTCGAAAGCGTTTCTGGTAATAAAGTATTTATCCTGTTTAGAGCTTTGTTTTTTGTGTGCATTTTGTGAGTGTAACAGGATGGTTTTAAAGTTCTTATTTATAAAGTTATTCCTTAATTAAGTTTTTAAATGTGCAGCAATGTATTAGATCCTTTGTTACATTCTTATTGCAATTTTCAATTTCTTTGTGCATTATATTCTTAAAACAACATGTATTTTCATTAGAATTACACAATTTAATATTCTGAAAACATTTTAAAAGATTTAAATAATGAATATATGATGGAATTTTATGGATGTTTAAAATTTCTCAAATTGTATTCATCATAAATCTTTGGGTTAACAATGTATAAATATAGCTGAATTAAATTTAGCCAAACCTATAAGTTATGCATACATTTCAAGAATGTCAAGATAATCTTGCTAGCAAAATCAATATTTTTTTTGGCATGGATACTTTGTTTTAAAAAAATCTAAAATCTTTAATAATAATAATAATAATAATAATAATAATAATAACATAAATGTTGATATTTGTTAACGTTTTTTATCTAAATAAACTAGTGCAGTATTAAATTTATAAATTAAATAATTGATAAAAAAAACTTCGGAAAACGGATCGAATTATTTTTAATAATACATAATTATGCGATATCACGCGTGACAAATGTTATCTCCCGTTAATTAATTGATTAATTAACATTATACGAATGTATTTACTAAACATAAGAAATAGATTATCGAAGTGAATTTAAGAGGATTAATTAAGTTTAGAAGATTAATTTATTTAAAATGAATACTTTTAACAGAAAATGTTTGTATTATTACTTTATCCATGTATTTCTTCGAATCTGTAATAAATTAGAAAATTCTTTACTCATCCGTCTTGTTTAATTTCGTGTCTCGTTATTGATTTAATGATATTTATTACTTTCCAAAGAAAAAAATAAAAAACTTTGCAGCTGCACACAGTTCTTTCCTTACACTCGCTGAATAAGTTTTTGGTTTTAAAAATTGAACGTTTGCTTTCTACTTCTTTTCGACATGCAGAAGAAAAGTAATAGACTCGCAACTACAAGTAAAATTTAGAGCGTGTTGTTGAGACTTAATTAAAACTTTTTTTTTCCCCTCTTCTAGTGGAATATTAAACCGTACTTCTAGCGCATCTTAAAATTTTTATGAATATTATCGAGTCGAAATAGGCTTTTGTCTTTTCACATAATTTATTAATAAAAAAAATACAAGAACAATTCGTATATTTTATTTTAATGTCTAAATTAAAATGTTTTGGTTTATTTCAACAGTTTTAAATTTCATTTTTATCGAATTTTGCGGGATAAAATAAATCTTTCTTTTTCATTGCAGAAAAAAGTTACTTATCCAGTTTTTCATATTATAAAACTAGCAGTTTAAGTTCTGTTGACTTATCGCATCAAACAAAAACCACACTTTTATATATATATATATATATCTGTAGCTATTATTATATTTTGTACAAACTACCTCATAAACCAAAGCAAATATCATTTCAGAAAAATCATCTAAACCATTTCTTCGCTTTTGATCTAATGGCATGGTTTCTACGTCTCGACTTCTTTCTTCTAGAATTTTACTTCTTTATAAAATAAAATAAAACGAATTTTTTTTAATGATAACCATTTATAACTCTACAGTGTTCTAGGTAGTTATCGATACAGCTGCGCTTCGCTTTTATCTTTCAATATTTTCTTTCTTTATCCATCTCGGCTTCATCAAATGATATTAAAAAAGCATCAAAATATTGCGGATCTTATTACACTTCTCTCTGCTTTTATTATAAGTTTTGTTTTCTAAATCGCCAAATATCTTTTTTTTTTTTCTTTTACTTCTTTTCCATCATCAATCGCTAATATACTCACTTCCATCCATTACCATTGTTATGTAAAATTTACTCACTTTATCTTTCGCTAAAAAAAAGGAAAATGGAAGAATAAAAAAATATTTGTTATAAAATTTTATAAATTAGCAAAATTTATTGATATGTAATATTTTATAGACATTATTATATTAATTTAATATAGTAACATTGCCCTAGTTTAGCATATATGTAGTTCCATCATCATCCAGTCTTCATTAACTAAGATTCTTACAAGAAGATCATCACTAAGAATTAATACCAAGAAGATTTAATCATCATTAAGAATTCTTACCTTAATGATGATTAAAATGCATTTTCAACATTGTAAACTTTGATGATGTCCCTTAATGTCGAAAACTAGCATCTCGAAGTTTGCAAAGTTTCTTTCTGTAGTTGGAGTAAAGCGGGACACGCTAGTTAAAAAAGAGAGAGAGAGAGAGAGCGAAAATTTTTAAGCTGTTCGAAACAATAATTTTTTATAGTAATCGTCGGCCATTATTGTTGCAAAAGATTATCCGTGTTGTTCACATTGATTGCTGTCGTTGAAGAGAATCGAAAGAAAAGTGAAGTTAAAGCCAAGTAACCCTACAACACCAGCTGTGCCTTCCACTTGTCTGTGCTTTCTGCACCAATCAATCAGAACTTCTTCGCTCAATTAATCGCGCATGCTCCGTAAATAGCAAAGACAGGATGACCACAGCTACAGTGTCACTTTAGCTTTAGCAACGGATGCACAAACAAATAGTTCTCATGTAGCGGAAAAATTTGATTTGCACTCTGTTTAATTTACCGTTCAATCTAACGATCTGGATATATAAACGATTTTCTTCTTTACTTACTTTCTTTTGTAATTTTCCTATCATATATATAATGCAAGTTTAAAAATCAAAAATTATAAATGAGATGGATGATCCTCTGACATGTCGATTTTAAAATTCGATTATGTAACTTGCGTCATTGATTTTTTTCCTCTTTTGGGGATTTTCTGAAGACCGAATAAATTTTATTGATGACGTAAGATGTTTGATTCCCTGTTTGTATGATAATCTGTGAATTAAAAGAAAAAAGAAAAGAAACTTAGTGAGCAGAGATGATTCGAACCTTGTTGTTTAAAAAATGGTGAGGATCTGATTGAATTGAAAACTATCATATATGATTTTTAATGAACTGACCAGATTTTCTAAACTTAAGTCTGGGACGGTCTAGATCAGGGGTTCTTAATCGGGGTATCCATACCTCTTGGAGGTATGGGAACCAAATGCTGGAGGTATGGACGTGATCTGTAAAGTACAGTAGATTCAAGCTGTTGACATATTAGGAAGTCATATTGGCGACTAAATTATCAGGAATGGTTATGATTATTTCGACAGTCAAGTAAAGGGGGTACGGAATCATTGAACAATCCATTGGGATCTGAAGTCATCAAAAGGTTAAGAACTTCTGCTCTAGATATTGGGAGGCATAGGCGATATAACTGTGGAGTTGGACAAAATCCGAACAAAATTCTCTTAGAAAAAATAGAAAGCTGGAAGAGATAAAGCAACATAAACAATATATTTTGCAATTACTTTTATTGCTTTTTCTTCAGATTGATCCATCCACATTGGTATATTAGTGTGACCATATTCTATGTATAGTAAAAGTTGGGAAGAAGAATTCTTCAGAAGATAATTTTTTAAAATTAAATCTACTTAATCTTTTAATATTAACTATTTATAAGTAAAAAACTGACGATCCGGAACAAAATATTCAAAAACCGTGACTGTCCCGGCTAATCCGGGACGTCTGGTCACTTTATTATTAAACATGTATAGTAAAAGTTTTTAATCAATATAATAATAACACTGCATTAAACTTGGTATTTAATGCACACTATATTATTATTAATATAGTAGCATGTACGAAACTCATCACTATTACCTCAATAATAATATCTCAGTTATATAGTAAAATATTAATTTAATATCATTAATCTTATTAACAAACTTACCCAATATTAAATTTATTACTATAATAATAAATATTAAATACCATTATAATAATGGAGCATAATAATAAAAAATATAATTAACATAGCAGAACTGAAATTTAGAATATTAATTTAATATTATGATATTTATGTGTCTTTGTTACTATAATAGCAAGTGTTAAACATCATTGTAGCTACCATAGCATTAAAATTTTCATATTAACAAAGAATTGAAATTGTGCTATAGAAGCATTAAAAAATTATACGCTTACATTGTAATTATTATAATATAATATTATAGCATTAAATATATTATTGCTATAGTAGCATAAATCGAATTTATTGTTATGGTTGTAGATAATTGAATTTTCTCTTGTCGAAGATAATAAACGGGAAAATTGGTGAATACTCGACACTCTTCGTTGATGAAAATTCGAGAAAAATAAAATAAAATTCTTTTTTTCGTAATGAAAACTTGGATACGATTGTCTGTGACGTTAGAAGAGAAGACGAAGCGAAAGTAAAACTAACAAATAAAAAATCACGATGCAAATTTTTTTTTGCTGCTAATCTTTCCCTTTATATTTACTGCTTTTAATAACCATCCATCAAATATGACGTTAGAAGGGAAGACGAAGCGAAAGTAAAACTAACAAATAAAAAATCACGATGCAATTTTTTTTTTGCTGCTAATCTTTCCCTTTATATTTACTGCTTTTAATAACCATCCATCAAATTTTAATTTTCAGTTTCAGCCGCGGTATAAATCTCTGATTTACTGCAAAAAATAGCTAGTACAATAAAGCGTAATAAAATAAGCAGTAGCAAAGGCTGTAAAATGTAACTAAAATAATAATAATAAGGGGAAAAGGAAAGCAGGAATGTCTACTGGAAGGTGTATAGAAGCAATTGTGATT
Organism: Olivierus martensii; assembly: GCA_000484575.1. NCBI lineage: Eukaryota > Metazoa > Arthropoda > Arachnida > Scorpiones > Buthidae > Olivierus > Olivierus martensii. The sequence continues at coordinate 75,282 of AYEL01086465.1, forward strand.
TACACCCCTGAAGAACCACAGATGTAAGGTTGTATAAGTCAGCGGGAGTGATGTGTTGCCAATCAAAACAGTTCACGCTCAGTCCAGTCGGCCAGACGATTTGCCGAACTAAACGGAAATATTTTATCTTTTACTACCCATCTTCTGTGCCTATACTGTCTAGTTTTTTATTGTTTCCAGCCGGACGGTAGTTGAGGTGGAACCCTAGCGACTTAGATAAGCTTTGTAGATACGGTTTGCTTTGTTTGCACAGTAGAAGCTGCAGATAGGATTTCTGTCTCTTACCCCCCGTTCCTTCACCTTGTGGTGACGTCTATGTTAGGTGGCTATTCGGTAAATCCTTTACAGGAACAAGCGGTAAATCTCTTACAATAGTTTCTTGTGTAAACTGTATAAAAACCTCTCCACTTCAATTCGTAGTAGTTCGGTTTGTTTTGAATGGGATGCGGGATATTACTTCGACACAAGTAAAGGCTAACCACCTCTCGAGAAAGTTTTTATCGACTTTTTTTTCTTTTGATATTTTTTTTATTATTAAAAATCAGAATTTATCGCTTTACTTTATGTTCTCTCTCTCTGGTTCCCAGAAGAAATATCAATCCTCATAATAGCGCTTAATTTATTTGATAAATACCGATGATGCGGGAAAATAATTCAATGGAAAAACAAAGTTTTCATCAATAACTTTTTATTATCATACGTTCATAATAGCGAAGATACGAACTGGGATTCATAAAGTACAGCTGCTAAATGAGAATATAATTTCTCCTGTTCTCTCAAAAATTCGCATTTGATGATCTATGTTGTTCATTCTAACCCGTGGATTCTTTTAACAAAAAAGCTATTGTTTTTCCAGATTACATCTCGGCAAATTTATTATCTTTGATAGCAAATCAATCAAAATTTTATCAAATTAAACTGATATTTGCATAATAAATTTTTAAAATTTTCAATACGTTACTAATTAACTCAATTAGCAGTAAATCAATTAAGAATTGCAGTTAATGCTCTTAAAATACTTTCTCATATTTTGAAAATTTGCATATCGGAGAATATTACCAAGATTAATTTTCGCTTATCTAAGATCTTACTCTATTGCATGGAAACAGAAAATTGCCTAGATCCCATTATAAGAGAGGAAAAAAATAAAAATTTAAGAGTTATCTGATTTCTTCATTCAAAATCCATCATAAAAAGTATATACATATATTTCTGCCAAGATTTGCATTCCGGAAAACGTAGCTTCTTTGAATATCAGATAAGAATTCAAAGCACGATAAGATGTCTAGCAATGAATGCACGTATCCACATTCCTAATGTAAGTCTGTCTAAATGGTATGAATATTTCTTACATAAAAAGCGACATTTTCCTCCTTCTGGCAATCTCTTTAACTCGTTGATGAAGCGATATTTCAAATCCACACATCTTGTATAAAGAATAACCCCGATAGATAGGAAATTATAGTGTTTACTAGATTACCAAGATGAAAATCGTGTAGTTTAATGTTACGTCGGAAAATTCACATTAAATTCATGTATTTGCCAAGAGGAAGATTAACATTGATCCTTTCCTTTTATATGCACTTTCATAAGCCGTTTAAATTTGAATTTCCTGCGAACCAATTACAAATTTATCATTTTTTCCCCCCTGAAAATTTAGCTAACAATCGTCGAATAAAAATGTTTGTACTGTACATATTCGAATTTAAAAAGCAAATAATTTTTTTTAAAATCTTTCCTAAGGTTGAAATTCTTTAGCAGATGACATACAATTTGGTATAGTGGCCATAATTAACAAACAACGACTGATTAATAGCGACGTGACATGTTTGATCGATTGAAGAAGCGCATCATAAAGTCGCAATCAATAAGGCCAGAATCTATTTTTGAAACATCAACCCAGTTCAAAAGTATTAAAAGAAAAGATACGTCAATATTATCCATTGAAACTTCAATGTACAAGCGTGGCTTTAGCTTCTACTACTACTTCAACTATCAAAATAAATTATTTTTCATACCATTGCGCAAACGAAACTCGTATTTTGCTCCTTTTTTCTATTTTTATTGACGTAAAATTTTCTATGCAAATATTTACATAATTATCTCAGTGAACTAAATATAAGTGAGCAAATTTTAATTACTATAATAAATTTTCGATACCGTTATCAAAGCATAATGACAGAAGATCGATACCGCTCCTGGCATGGTTATAATATCAATTAACGAAATGAAAAACATTTACTGCTTCAAAATTTGTTTTTATCCTTCCTACAATCACGCGACGGAATCGATCTAGGATGAATATTTATAGGATCGAGAATTAAATAAATAAGAATAAATCAAACCGTTTATGAGTCATACGCGGTTCTCTGGAGAAAATGAAGCAATTGTTTTCTCGAAAATAGAAATTATCGTTTTTAATTTGGCATGGAAATAAAGAAATTAAAATATTTGAAACACAATTTACAGTCTATTTTTTGATGCAATAAATTCGTTAGAGATTAGAATGTTATGAATAGCGATAAACATGCTGTTAAAGGATAAAAATGATCCTATATACAAGTAGAATGCTTTGAAGATTTAATAAAAAAATATTTATCGATTTATTGCTAATTTGTTTTTATTTTTAACAATCAAGAAGCTTCCTAGCAAGAAGATTTTAAGCATAACCTTCAGCAGGATAAGGCAAATGAAGATTGTTTAGAAAGCCAAAGCGGAGAACATTCTGTAAATAATTCAGATACGAAAATTTTCTCTAAGGATATTGAAATAAGTAGAGCATGGTCCAGAATTATGCTCAAGAGAAATATCTCAATGCACAATTCAGTTTGCCAGATTTCTGTTATAGACTTTTTACTTCCAATACTACATAACTTCTGGTTGTTCTCGGCTGTCTGTCATTCTTTAAGATCCATTCGTCCTGTGGGGTTCTGAGTAACGAACTAGAATATTGGTAAAAAGAAAATGCTTAAGGGTATCTGTTAAAACGATTGAACACACTTTGACTCTATATCGACTCCGGAGGATTACAACTGGGTGCAGTATAAAGGCTCCAAGGGAATCATAATCAAATCTAAGTTAAACCTGCCTTTCTTGTATCGTTTCTTCGATTCTTTAGTCTAGAATTCAACCACCTTAAACCGGAAACTGTCAAGGTGACAAATGGAAGTACTAACTTTCAATATTCTTGGCAAGCATACTTAGCACGGTCTCGAAAACTTTTCCCTTTTGCTGTCAGTTTTGGTTGATACGAGAAGAAAAAATTATAGTTATGAGTGGTTATATATATATTGTGAGAAGAAGCATCCGCCCTTTAACTCTTCTTTCATAGACAAATACTTATGAACGGTTTTCTTACATATCAAACTATTCTGCTTCACATTTCGCCCCGAAATTTTAGAAAAGCATAAAAACTTCCCTTTCAAGACTTACGAGGTGAAATCCGTTTTTATGTCAGTTTGCTCTCAACCGTCTATGTAATAATTTGCACAATCGCTGACTTTTCCGTCTCCAATAACATTGCACTTTCACGTTAGAGTGATATTAAGTTGACTTTTCCTTTTTCGAGTTTTGTTTTAATCTTCTAATAGTTTGCAACTTTCGAAGATAAACAGAGATAGAAATACATAGTATATAAAGAACCGCGCATCTTTTAAATTATGCATGACACCTTAAGGAATGAGAAAGCAAATTTTAGCATATTAAAATATCCGAAGATCCTGCAAAATAGAGAAGTCACCAGTGATACAGAATTCTCTCACTTCTAATCCAGAATTTCTTTGTCAAAAATGATTTTTTTTTGTTATTTTGTTGTAGATAAATAAAAAGAATATCGATCAATATACGAGAAACGTTTACAAAATAAATAATCGCCAAGAAAATTCCGTGCAAAAATATTTGTGAGAAATGAAAAAGATGATTCTGAATCTCCCCTCGGGACAATTACTGCCTCTTAGAAGCTCATCTCTTTTGAGAATTTAGAAACACACTGTTTGTCTAGACTCGATATTTCTTTAAGACAAAAATATACTCTTTTATTCGTTATTTTTTTACTTTACTTTTTCCTTTCTCTAAAGTCAGATGAGAATATAATTAACTTCGTCAAGCCACCGAACAGGTTCTTTATCTATATCAAGGATATTATCTTTCCTCACAGCGAAAATGTTAATAAAGGTAATAATATTTATTTTTATACAGTTTTTATTAAAAAAAAATTATTAAAAAATTTGATATATTTCTTTTTTTACATGTTACTTTTAACTTGAAAGCGTCACGATTTTCAGAAAAATAATTCGTTAAACATGGCATAAATTTCTCGAAAATTTCTGCTAATATATAGATATAAATAAACTAAAATTATGCAAATACAAGAATAGATTATAGATTTATAAACAGGTAGATCATACATTACTAGAGTCTTGCATCAGTTCTATTCATGTACTAACTAATAAATATTGCTTCTCGCATGATATACAAGAGACACAACAGATGCTACTCTATATATAGTTATTACTACGTACTACTTCATTATAAGAGGTATAGACTCTATAGATTCTCTCATAGCTGCAAGACTATTAATTTCTCATAATTACAAACAGATTTGTTAAACATGCAGCACAAATTACTGCTTAATTATTTTTACATATACAAAATTCGAGTCATAAAATAAATTTAAAAAAATATATTCTCAAACTAATTACAGTTTGACAAGTTTGATCTTTAAACTTTTTATTACCACATCTTTTTTTCTCAAAAGTAGTTATATACATTTTTTACTTAATTAAATAGGAAACAATATTAATTTTTTTCTTAATTTAAATTTTAGACAAATTAATTATAATTTTAATTAACGTCGGTGGTGTTTTTTTTTATCATTTAAGCGAGAGAGAAATAGAAAAAATAGTAAAAAAAAATAAATCAAGTGGCCATAAATTATCGTAGCTTATTGTGAGTAGTAAAAGTCAAATAATCTTGAAGAATCAATAGATAAAGAAGACCATCAGTAGCCTAAAGGAAATCAAAGCGACATTAATAGAATGGAACGAGTACTAAACAATCAACAAATCAAAGAAAACAATGAGAACTGGTAGCAAAATGTAAGCAACAATAAACCAGATACAGAGTGGAGCGTGACAGTTAATGGTTAAAGAACCAATAGGTTGGAGAGGGTAGGTATTTTGAAAGTTGGCCAACACGTGCGCCGATTGTAGCGATTAGAACAAACTCTCCCCACCTGGACGTAGCTGTGGGGATCATCGAAGAAAAAGAGATAAACATCTTCTCTTCATTCAGAATAGAAAGTGAGATAAAGCTTCTCTATTATTCTTGAGATACAGCTTAACTTTATACAAGGGAGGTCTAGAAATAAGAGCATTGTTAGTGTTAGACGTGTATCGTTTCATTACTATTGACTCTAATCTTGTATCCAGACAGTTTATTTGTCAGAGAAGTTAGAGAGACACTTTCTCATGATTGGCAGCTAGTTTTAGGATATAAGCTGGAAATTCCTTATAATATCCACAAATTTTCTTCTTCTTTTTGCTCTTTAAAACGAGGTGCAAAAGTTATAAAAAAATATAATAATAAAAGGAATACGATAAAATTAAATATAGCGATTAAAATCATAAAAAATTAAAAAGGTTGCTCTTTAAAACGAGGTGCAAAAGTTATAAAAAAAAAATATTAATAAAAGGAATACGATAAAATTAAATATAGCGATTAAAATCATAAAAAATTAAAAAAGTGGAGTAAATTACAAATTTTAACCTGTAATGCATTCAACAAAATTGAAGTTGAAAGTTTTACCAAGAACAAAAACAATTTTTGTTATTAGGAATGCAGATGCGAGACTGTAACTTTTCTTATTTGGCAAAATGAAGTTGAACAAAACTTGTTAGAAATTGTTGCCGACTAATATTTTTATAACAGTTCAAGAACAGAAGTAAATGAAATTTTCTAGCTGAGAAAGATATTAAAATTCTCTTTTAATTTAATTATAAAAAAAGCAGTTTATAAGTTTAATTATATAACTCTTTTTTTGTTTTTGTAAATATTTTATATTATTTATTTTTTTTTTAGTTCTATTTTATCTCAATTTATAAGAGTTATATTTTATTTTTTTATTAAAGGTTAGTTGACCAAAGAGGACAAATAAAATAATTTTAACATTTCTCATTTATTACTCGTGCAATTAAATTAATCACCTTAAATTATTTATTTGATGAGCTAAAAGTATTTTCGTCTTTAAATAAATTAAGAAGACAATTCGCTAGTGTATGGATTGTTTACATTTTTATTAATGTAGACATCTAATATTTTCTTATTACTTTTGTTGATCATTTGTACTATAGAAAACACGATGCAAGATATTAATATTTATATATAATATTTGTTTTGTATACATATTTTGCATATGGACTAGAGAATGTAAAGTACTTATGTCTGGTTTTGTTTTATATAAAGTAGTTTATTTATTTTTTATTTTTTTTTTCTAAATATATAAATTTTAGTTATATTAATAAAGCTACACGCATTTTTTATTTTCAAGAATATCGGATGATAAGTATTTATTTAAAAATTCCTCGAAAAATGCATCTCTTCACAGAATTGATGCTTCACTTCTTTATTCGGTCTTGTTTCGACAAGAAAATCACAACTGCATTTTTATTTATATATCGTACAGTTTGCAGTCAAATAGAGAAAAGGAGGAGATTTTTTTTTTATTTGTGCTGCAAAGCTATATAATTTCTCTGCTTCTGCTTGTACTACATTTCCTGCCGTATCCGGAATAAGTATGATTTCTTGGTTTTATTGCTTGCCTAAGGAAACTATCTACCATTTTCCTAGATGACCAGGATAAAGTATCTTTCATAAATTCCTCTTTCGTCATCTTCTATTGTTATTTTCTTCTATTAATATAAGTTCTAGCCTAGTAAATCTTTTATGTAAGCTTTCATACAAACTCTCTCTGTGTCTACTCTACTTATGAGCTAATTTCTAATCCATCTTTGGATTTTGATGGAACGTTTCATTTTACTGCTCGAAATACGAGTATTTTTAGATTATATTGCCAGGAAGAGAGTCATTTACGCCGTGTAATTATTTATCTAACTTAAACAATCAATTAAATTCTTTAAGTTATTAGCTACGGTGTGCAGCAATTTAATAAATTTGGAGTTTGTCGTATAATTCACCCGAACTGGATTTCATTTATCTGATCTTTAAAGTTCTTATAAAGTATTCAAGAATAATTTTTTTTACATATTTATAAAGAATTTTCGATGATTTATTTGACTGTTTTGTACAACAGTTCGTGTTTACAATTTTGCTTTTAAAATTTTAGTACTTTTAAGAGAGTTAAGCATTACTAAAACCTTTAAAACTATGGCGACATCCCCCACCAAGTTAAAGACGGATGTCCAGTTTTAATTACTACTATCTAACTTTTTATTACTTTTAGTCCAAGTCGGACTAACTCGATACATTTGAACAAGACATTTGCATGTCTGCGAGTAGTTAAACGAGCGACAAGGGGGAACGGTAATATCCCGCGAGTTGTTAATATTCAGAGGACGTGGTCGGGAGAGGCCCAAACTGTTTAGTTTCTCCGCAGTGATACCAAGTGATGGATTGGAGTAACGCTGCTCTGACGTTGCATTATCAATACCCGTCGGTGATTTGTAAACAGTGATCAAAATTGTTTACGATATTTAAAGAATAACACGATTCATAATGGAAGATGCCAACATCCAAGAGCGTTTACACTTCCATTGTGCTGAGAGATAGAAATCTGAAGGAATTTTCATAAATATTTAATGCTCTACAACGGTAATTTTATGGATAATGAAAGCGTGTAATCTTATCGGAAAAAAGTGGTTAAATTATTGTTATTTAATGCAGTGGTGGCAACCCAATACATCTGCTGGAGTGGCACGCATCAGAAATAATTTCAACGTATATTTTCTGCTTCGAGTAATTGCCTGTTTAGTTTACTAGTGTTTTTGACCACCTCCGATAAGGGTACGTTCATCAGAATTTTTCCATTAAATGAAATGACAATTTTTACGTCCCTCAACAATTCTCCGCATTCCAAATTTAAATTTAAGAATTTTTTTTTTATCTAAAGGCCTTGGGTAATTTAGATATCCAACCCCGAACTGGCATTTGATCCAGGAAATAAATCGCTTCGGATTAATCAACACTCGGATAAGTCTCTTGACACTTTTGAAGAATTTGTACATTGACCCAAGAAAATTGTCTCAAAGAAACACATTTAGTAAAATTACTGGCGTTGAGAGTCCCAATTGAGTTAATATTCTACTCAGATTCGCTCCTTTAATGGTACTACATTAATCCAAATTGATCTAACTAATCGATCTGCATAAAGTAGCACTAAATATTCATTACTATGTTATTTAATGGATTAATTACGATCAAATATGATTCTATGATGGATCGCTTGTTTATTTTATACATTTTATTACTATTTATATTTCACCAACATTAAAACTTGGTAACCCGATTAATATTTATAATTGTTAATCCATAACGGATTATACCAGAAATTTAAGTCATTTTTCTCATAGGAAATTTTCAGAAACGAGTATTTGAATTATATTTGTGATTAAAGGAGAAAGTGATCATTTATTTATGTTTGATAATGGATTTACATTTTCTACTTTAAAATATGTTGATAATTTCATGGATATTTTATTAAGGATTGATCTTATCTTTATAATTGAAGTTTTAAACATTTATTAAAACCATAAGTTCTCAACAAAAATTTGTCATAGGCAAATAAATGGTTTAATTGAAGGAGAAAACCTTGCCAAAATGGCTCTTGTACTATTTAAACGTATTCAGACATGTTTTTTTTTCTGAGAAAATAAAAATTTTATTCTCGAATTTTTTTTTTTTTTTTTTTTTTTTTTTTTTTTTTTTTTTTTTTTTTTTTTTTTTTTTTTTTTTTTTTTTTTTTTTTTTTTTTTTTTTTTTTTTTTTTTTTTTTTTTTTTTTTTTTTTTTTTTTTTTTTTTTTTTTTTTTTTTTTTTTTTTTTTTTTTTTTTTTTTTTTTTTTTAAATGCCTTATCAAGAAATATGACAGTCTTTAAATTATTCTGCTTTATTAATTTTAATAATTTAGGAATTATTTTATATCATCGAGCACTTAAAATTGTTTAATTTTTAATAATTACTCGATATTTTCTTGTTTTTCTTTTTTCCATCCTTCCTTTAACCGATTTTGTGATAATCATAATTAACGTAAACTTAAAGCAAATTAATTTTGGTAATTAAGATAATTTTGTTTTTAAAATATTGTCGTATAAATGAATAAAATATTTAATTCTTTTTATTAAAAAAAAAAAATGATAAATTTTATGCGGAAATGAAAACTTTAACCGTGATATGTTTTAATAAATACTAAAATTTTTTAATGATCGTTTAAAAGGAGGAAAAAAATCTACAAAAATAACGCTTATATAAAAGTTTTAATATAATGTACTACATCACTTAATAATGTGTATTTATCAATAATATTAGATCGATAGAGCATGTAACTAATATTGGAAATATTACTCTAGCAGCAACACCGACTCATTTATATTGGCAACAATATCAGAAAGTTATATGGCCAAACAGGATTTATAACAAAATTCATTTTGCCAGTAATTATTAAGTTTTCGTTTATTAGTTTTCTCTCTTTTGGCCTTTCGATCTAAGTGGAGACGAATAACGATTTCATAGATTAGACAACAAAAGTCTGTAGTTATTTTGGCAAGCAGGATCGAGTCTGGATTGTGTCATCGAAACACCTCTGTTCCTTTAATCGGATTACAATGGAGTCGGTCTTAGCTGCATCAATACGCCTCTATTTCCATTTCATTACCCAACTGGATCCATTCTGTGGACAGAATGAGGAAGTCTATCTCTTGATCCATAAAATAGTCGAGTCTATCTCAATAGCCTGTGGAAATTAGATTTTTTCCTGTTCTGTTAAGCATCAAAACTTATTTGTGACAAATAGATTAGTTTTTGTTGTCTTATCATTGTCATACTCTTTCATTAATCGTCGTCAATTACGACTGAAACGAGTTTAAAATTTATAAATGACATAAGAATTGGCGGTGAACGTATGCCTACTTGTTTATTTATCGAATTTAATTTATTTATAACAATTCCTTTCGGTGTATTCTTTTAATTTCCTATTCCTTACCTCCAGTCACGTAATGGATAAAACTGTGAAATTTATTTAAACATACGTGCTAATTTTAATTAATTTCTATCTATTTACTAGGCGAAAAAAATTCTATTTTGATTAATTCATCTCAAAAATTAAATAACCTAAAATAATATTAGAAATAGAACAATTTTAGAAATTAAATAAAGGAAATTGAACAATTTTAAAATCAGATAAGTGAAATGTAACTATTTTAAAAAATTGATAAGTGAAATTGAACAATTTCAGAAATTAATAAGTGAAATTGAGCAATTTTAGAAATTAAATAAACGAAATTGAACAATTTTAAAATCAGATAAGTGAAATGTAACTATTTTAAAAAATTGATAAGTGAAATTGAACAATTTCAGAAATTAATAAGTGAAATTGAGCAATTTTAGAAATTAAATAAACGAAATTGAACAATTTTAAAATCAGATAAGTGAAATATAACTATTTTAAAAAATTGATAAGTGAAATTGAACAATTTCAGAAATTAATAAGTGAAATTGAGCAATTTTAAAATCAGAAAAGTGAAATGTAACTATTTTAGAAATTAATGATTGAAATTGAACAATTTTAAAACCGAATAAACGAAATAGATTAATTTCAAAAGTCAGCTGAGTTGAAATAGAACAATTTCACTTAATTCAATATATTTAATTTAGTTAAGTGAAACAGAACAATTTCACTTAATTCGCTTCACTTAATTAAGTTAGAAAAGTGAAACAAAATAATTTTAAATAATGTTTGAATTATAAAAGTTTATATATTTTATACTCGAGTTACAATATTTAATTCTTGGTAATATTTTATAAAAGCATATAAATACTAAACAGTTTGGAAATAAAAAAGAATTTAACATATCAACCTAACAAGAATTTTATCTTAAAAAATCTATGTTATTATCATTATAATTTATTAAAATATACAAAATGTTATACAGAAACAACCCAAGTTGACACACTCAGAAAAAATAATAATAATAAGCAAATATAGTCCATAATCCAGAAAAAAGTTATTTTACAACTTGGTCGTCCCTGATTAAGTAAAGATTTATGATAATAGCATGCACCTTATCAATTTATTTATATTAACGTTCCACCTTTCTTCTGAAAAGCTGGAAAAATCTTATAATACTATTTATCAAATCATCATTAATCATCTACTTTACATCTTGAAAAAGTTCCATCATATTTTCGTCTCTCGATAAAAATACTAATATAAATCAGAATATAGTATTCTTACTTGTTAATGAAAGATTCATTCAATTATCCGATATGTATATACTTGCAGTCTGTATTCTACTTGCTCAGAAAAGAACATGTATAATAGGCTATATATATATAAATTCGATTAAGTTTGAACTTTTAAATTTGTTCAAACTTAATTGATTTTTTTTTACGATTATGAAGTGTCTAAAATTATTAGTCTGTTTTTCTTAGGATGCCAACTATATGTTTTATTATTTTTAAAAGATAAAACTTTAATAGCACATAAAAAAAGATTTTAGAATGTCATATTTTGTTGAACTTATCTGTAAGTTATAAGGAGCTTTTAAAATTTTATTTTTTATCTAGCACTTTAATAAAAACCCATTTTTTCTTATTAAAAGTTTATAAAAGTTGAAAACTGATTGATAGTTTGGTGGCCCCTAGAATTGCGGGACCCTAGGACGCGGCCTAGTCGGCCTATTGGTAAATCCGGCCCTGTCGATGGTCTACGCTTTGTGTACTCAATCACCATCGAGTACACAAAGCGTCATGACTTGTCGCGTTGCCAAGACGCATCACAATGCGTCCTCTCTTACTAACGGGTAGTAAGAAGGCGAGCGACGCAATGCGACTCGTGTTGGCAACGCGACGTGTAGTGACGCTTTGTGTACTCGATTGGCTAGCTTTAAAGGGTTAAACAGAAAAATTTATATACAGAATAAAAATCGATAAAAAAATTTTACAACTTCTTATTTTCGTATTTAAAATGGCATCGGGAAAAAATTTGTAATAAGTGATTATTATTTTAGCTTAAAAAATTGGAGGAAACAGAATATATTTTTATCTTTCCAACTGACTTAAGTATTTTTCTTGTTTTTCAACAGCGCAGTTCATTACAAGGACACGCGTCTAAGGAATTGTAATTATTCGCAATTGTACTGTCTCGGAAACTCTTCTGCAATAACGACCTAATAAATTATACAAGAAAAACAGCTCACACGTAATTATGAGCAGCGTGGATTTATTGTAAGCTGCTAACGATTGTTCCTGTGGGTAAGTAGAATATCTAAAACCGCCATTTGTTAACTACAGTTCAACTTGTGATGGATGAGTTGACTGCTCTTCTCGGATGGATGTCATCAGATATTCTTACGCACCTTTTGCTCTTAATAGGTTGAATTTAAGAATTATTTAGATAGTTTTTTTGCTGTACAATTAAATATATAACGGATATAAATCGACTTTTATCTTTGTAATTTATTTAAATCGTTTCAATTAATATATCTTTCTTACTACGTTACTTTCGACTTAAATAAAACTTATTGATATAGTCACAAATGTTTAAAAGATGTGGAAAATTCATACAATTCCGTTTCTTATTCCAAATATTATTGTAATGCGCATTTTTAACATTTGATTTCTTTAGTATTAAAGAAAAACTATAAATATAAAAAAAAAGACATTCAAAAACTACAAGTAAGTTACCTAAACTCAAACAGTACCTTGACAATAATAAAATTTTCCGAAAATTCAATCCAGAAATATCAGACGTATGGAATATTTTTATTTTATTTTGGTAATAAGTAAGAGAGGACGCATTGTGATGCGTCTTGGCAACGCGACACGTCATGACGCTTTGTGTACTCGATGGTGATTGAGTACACAAAGCGTAGACCATCGACAGGGCCGGATTTACCAATAGGCCGACTAGGCCGCGTCCTAGGGTCCCGCAATTCTAGGGGCCACCAAACTATCAATCAGTTTTCAACTTTTATAAACTTTTAATAAGAAAAAATGGGTTTTTATAAATGCAACCTGGACGTAAAATTTTTATATAGAAAGAATTATTGGAAAGATTTTTCAATTCTAAAATGAATTGTTAGAAAGTTGCAGACTTAGAACTAACAAAATTTCTAATTATTTTTTTAAATAAGATTTTAATGATTTTTTTTTATCGTGTGACTGATACAGTAACAAAATAAAACAGACAGAGGACAATAATTATTCTTCATCAACTCCAGCTTCGAATATTGTCGTCTTCGTCGGAAGCTTTCCTCGAAAGTAATTACCTAATTAAACGAGACACTTCAACTGGTCGTAATTGGTGTCCGAAACACTGATCAACTATTAAAGATCACCAGAAAAAATTCTAAGCTTATGCAACAAACAAAATAAGTTTTAGTCACTGATAAAAGTAAAATGTTAAATCATATTATTATTTTTTAAATAAAATTCATGATATGACAGATAAGTTCAACAAAATATGACATTCTAAAATCTTTTTTTATGTGCTATTAAAGTTTTATCTTTTAAAAATAATAAAACATATAGTTGAACTAATAATTTAAGAAAAACAGACTAATAATTTTAGACACTTCATAATCGTAAAAAAAATCAATTAAGTGCGTCACGACGCGTCGCGTTGCCAACACGACGAGTACACAAAGCTTCACGACGCATCGAGTACACAAAGCGTCACGACGCGTCGCATTGCGTCGCTCGCCTTCTTATTACCCAGTAGTAAGTAAGAGAGCGACGCAATGTGATGCGTCCTGGCAACGCGACACGTCATGACGCTTTGTGTACTCGATGGTGATTGGCTAGCTTTAAAGGATTAAAGCAGCGATTTGTATACTTAATAATTTTTATTAAATCTTAAAATATTCAATTCTGTTTATAATTTAATTTTTATTTTAATATTTATTCATTTCTAAGAATAGAAAAATCTTTCGTTTCGAATGTTTACATTATAGAATTTCGGTGAAAGAATTAAACTCCAGAATCAATTTGGTAATGTATAACATCAGAAAATTGGATAATATTAATATTTCTACTTACTCTATCATCAATTATTTCTAACTTACTTAACTTATTTATTATTCCTGAGGTAGAGTTGAGCAAAACTTTTAACGCTTTTGTTTGTAGCGCTCTGCTTGTGTTTTCGGCGTAAAATGTAGCTAATTAAACATCAAAACAAAACTGTAAAGCTATAATGATTGCATTATAAGGAGAAAATAATGTCAACATTAAAATGCAATGAATTTTTCGGCTTGAATTTATTAATTCATTTACTTCATAGTGATGGAAACTAGCATTTGTAAGTTAAACTAAATAAGCTAGATCTTCTTTTATACAAAGAAAAATAAACCAAGAATTAAATTACATTCTTGGGCGGCCATCAAATGCGAGACAGAACCAAGTGGCACTTATTACCTCACATTGTTTAGACAGTAATGGGCCTATTCAACGTGACAACTTTTTTTTATGTAGTTTTCTTTGCTTTCTCTTAAGAGCTGTTTATTAAATATTAATGAATGTCTTGGTATATTAAACTTGTTTTTCATTACGTATACTGTACGCACTTATCAGACCTATAATGTTTTATGGATGCGCGTTGAAAAATCTATAAAAAAAATCCTTCAATCTTTTTATAGTTAAAAACTTTTAAACGTTTACTTGATTAAATTTAAAAAGCAATCAGTGACGAATGTTGGGAAAAAAGTAATTAAATTACCACAATGTCATTTAATAAATTAATCAAACTTAAATTCAAATGAACGTATTTGACGTCACTGATGTTTAAAACATTTTGTATACGTTATATTGGTGATCTAACATTGGTGTGACTGCAGCAGCGAGTTAAAAAAAATCAGTGCAACATTGGTGTGAATGCAGCAGTGAGTTAAAAAAATCAGTGTAAACGTATCATCAGTGCGCTAATACACTAAAATTTTAGAATTCTTTAACCTTCTCAGGAGAATAAGCAACTATAAAATACACCTTTTAGCACAGTATTTACTTTCCAGTAAATATTCTTTGTAGTGCTAGAAAGCTGGAAACTATCGTTTTGCTTTTAAAACTTGTTTTCACCATTATAACGAGAATATATTGCTAGATAGAAAGTGCAATTCTCGACTCTCACTCAGATAAATCTCAAAACAAAAGGATTTTCCTGCTCTTCCAAGCTATATTAAATTTAAAAGGTCAAAATTGCTGCAAATAATTCGCGCACACATATATATATATTTGTGCAGTATATACTTACACATAATTTAATTATAATGCGCTATTGCGTTTATAATTATTTATTATCAATCTTATTCAAATCGCTAATTTATCATCACGATTTGTATTAATTATTCAGTAGAAGCAAACCAAACGTTCAACGAGAACAATGGCGTCAGTCTAAACCTGACTGGCATAAAGATAACTTTATATGCAATCCATATATATGTGTGTACTGTGCCATCATATTATAAATGGCAAATGGAAAATGAATTATTCGAGTGCATAGCTTCTTCCTTGTTAATCACGCTCGCCTTAACCCCTGTTGGCGATTGAACGATTGTTGATTATTCACATTAATAACAGCTTACTCGACTATTCAATTGTTAGTAAATAATGTAAATTAGAGTAAACCAATACACGCTTAAACCTGATTTAATTTTGGTATATTGACAATAAAATAACGCCAACAAAACTCCACGTGGTTTTCTCAAATGTATAACATCTCGCAGAATATACTTTCCTGATCTAAATATTCATTTAATCTAAGCTGTTTCGATACGCTATAAAATGTTAATTAAAGGTTTTACGACAGTTAAAAAAAATAAAAATAATAACAATAATTATCTCTTAAATATAAATAATTAATAGGGAAGTCGATTAATTACACACTTTATGAATTTTAAACTAGAAAAAGAATTAGTAATGATAAATTTTCTAAAGCAACCACTTCATTATAATTAAAGTAAAATTAACAATGACATTTTTTTTTTTTGAAAAATCAAACGTTTAAGTAGATAAAATTAATCCAACTTTAGCCTTTAATCCTATAGTAGTACGTATACCACATCGTCTTACACACGTTACGCATTCGTAATTAAATATTCTTCATCAGAATTTTGAGAATTAATTTAAACTTTTTACCACTTTTAAACGCTTTAATTTATATTTTTAAAATTTAAAAGTTATTTTATATTTATTTATAATATTTCAATTTAATTTTTTTTAATGTTTTAAAAGTAATAACGTAAAGAAATTCGAGCATTTTAAAAGTGGTAGATTTAATTAGGTTGTTATATTTAATATTCTTTTCTTCTCTTCCAACCGATAATTGAAGAAACCATTTACCATATCCACCTTAATGTATTGGCAACATTAACATTAGAAGTTTTACATTTGTTCCGCGAACAAATCTCTCTCTCTCTCTCTCTCTCTTTTTTTAAATGTCATATTTAATACTCGCAGTTGTATCTTATCGCGATGAAAAATACGTACGTGGAATATTAAATTCAACACGAAAGAAACAGATTGGAGCAAATAATCTATATTACACATGGATTCTTCTTCTGAATTCTCACAGGATCTGTTCTTTGTACAGAATTCAGGATGCCGGCAACTATAAATGATTTTTGAATCGGGATAACTGATGGAGTTGAGTCAGGTGATTCCAGAAACTATTATGTTGCAAAACACTAAATTGAAAACTCGGATTTGTTTAGTTATTACGAATCTTTCTTTCGATATATCTGATTTTATTCTTGGCTATATGATATGTTTTCTTTTTTTCCCATTCCATCTATTCCTTTAGAGAATACGTAATATTTACTTCATTTTTTATGCTACCTGGATATTGTTTTCTGTTCTAAAGATTTATTATTAATACATTTTCAACGATTTATAAGAAAATAAATTGTTTACAAATTTTAAAATATTAACGCAAAATTTTTATCTCAGCACGATATTTTATTGATTGAATGTAAACCGACTGCCAAAAGAAATAAAAAAAAAAAAAAAAAAAAAAAAAAAAAAAAAAAAAAAAAAAAAAAAAAAAAAAAATAAAAAAAAAAAAACAAAATCATTTTCCAAACAAATTCAACAAAAATCTTAATCATAAATTTTCATTTTCTAGATGGAATGAAATAACCGGAGAAAAGAATAGAATTTCAATCGAAATGATTATCTCTCGAATGAGATGTATCAAATATACGTAAGGACAAAATAATTCTCCACACCAACCGAACAAAACTTTCAATCAAAAATCATTATTTCCCAGACGAGATTTACCAATTCCAAAAGAACAAAATAATTCTTTTTACACGAACAGAACAAACCTTCAATCGAAAAATGAAAAAAAAAAAAAAATGATGAGATGTACCACCAAGTTAAGAACAAAATAGTTCTTTACACGAATGGAAAAACTTTCAATCAAAAATGATTATTTCCTAGATGAGATGAAGCAACTGCATCGGAACAAAATAATTCTTTACACGAACATAACAAAATCAAAAGTAATCATTTTCTAGATGCGATGTACCGGTTACAAAAGGATAAAATGATTCTTTGCAACTGTGTTTAGAGATGCGGCCATATATCAACTTCAATTAAAAATGGAAAAGTTATCCATTTAAGCTCTTCCCTTCTTTTGGAATCCCTTTAACCATTCATTACTATCGATAACAAGTGTATTATTGTCCCGTTCCTTATAAAAGATTTACTGTCTCCGTTGGAACTGAATGAATCAATGAGTTTTCTTTTAGTAGGACATTTTCATGCAGAACGATTGACGAAGCACTGCTAATGATGCGTGTATCAATCCTATGTTTCTCTGCATGGACTTATAGTCTCGTCGGAGGATCATTTCCTTCGCTGCCATCCATCTCCGGCATTCCTTTCCGCTTCCGAAACTTCCGGGTTTTCCGGAACTTGGACTCTGGCCAAATATTCTTCCAGATTACGTCATCGGATGGCTATCACCTGACGATACAAAATAATAAAACGATTAGCGTGTATCGCGCTATCTTTCCAGACCTACGTTATAATTCAATTATTTAACTTTCAAATCTTTCGACTAGAATAATAAAAGAGGAAATAAAAAAAAAAAAATTATAAAAATTAATTAAAGTTTATTTAGAAACAAGCCATCATTTGAAGAAAGATTTACGATTTCATAAAAAGAGGATTAGAAAGGGGGGAAGAAAAATGCTACGTTTTCCAAGTGGAAAATTTACCGCCTGCTGTTTTTGAAATCTGAACCTCATAATTTGGCAGATACACATAAGGCACACGGAGATATCTGGGTGGCTAGAGAGAAAAGTGTGTTAGAGACATTAATGGTGGAACTATCAAATTTTGTGCTGCTAGAAAGCGTGAGTTACTGCTGTGTCGAAGTGTTCATATACCTAACTGTAGTTCTTTAATCTCTCAATTCTTTTTGATTTATCTCAACTAGAATTATTCGGTAAAGTAAGAGAAAAGCCGGCTGCTATCGCTATTAGAAACATGTCTAGACAATGGTCCGGAAATATGGGTTTTATTAAATTTCTTTCTTGAAAAAAAAATGAAAAATATTAACCGAAAATTTAAATTTAAAAATTGGAAATTATGCGATTGGTCTGCTATTTTTAATAATTTTTTTTCTGATTATATTAATAATACTATCTCGATAGTTTCGAAAATGCTATCCCGTTTGAATAGAACGGATTACGTACTACAATAGCAACAAAACAGGTAAAGTTTATCGCGTAGTGTGATCATCAAAAGCTTGAATAATGTATTAATCTGAATTTTGTCAGTTTAAAATTTTTTATTCAGATGACTGGAAATTTCTTAAAAGCGAACTGCTCCCGAAAATTTTAGATAAGAAATATTTCTTGATAGGTGAATAGGGTGAGGCGAAACCATTCTGTTGTCTTCACCATCTACAGACATAACCTCTATAGCCTTTTCTTCTTCCTCTCTACATCTGGAACATCGATTATAGCATCAAAGTGTCCGATTTATCCGAGTCGAAAGCACAGATCGTCACCGAGATGTCATCATGACGTCCAACACTTCGGAGAATATGGATTATGGTGGCTCATTCTTAGAAAGCAAACATGTACACATAAATCTGCTATTTGTTTAAAATGTGCTTGTGTTATGATAATTACCATAATAAAATTTACTTGTTTACTCAATCATTTATTCATGCAGTGTGACACAATCAAAGTTATTAATATGATTTTTGTAAAATTTTATCATGGTTTCTTTCGTATACTGCAATGTAATTTTTTAAATTTTGCAATTTATTTTTGATTATTTTTTAATAAAAATTGAATCGTATGAATTTTTTTCTGATTCTTAACGTTATATAAAATTTTAATGATTATTTTTCCTGGAAAACAGGGAATGAAGTCGAAAAAACAAACAAAGAAATAAAATTGAATCGTATGAATTTTTTATGATTCTTAACGTTATATATAATTTTAATGATTATTTTTCCTGGAAAACAGGGAATGAAGTCGAAAAAACAAACAAAGAAATGCGTGTATATATTTATTTATGCAGTTGCATAATAAAAAAAGAATTATCTCTCAACAATTTTCGAGTATCTATTTAAAACTAAAAAAGGCGTGAATCAAAATTTAGCAGCTTACAAGAATAGAAGAGGAAAAAAAAAAATCTGTTAGAAGTTGCTCACGCATCAGATCAAGATGCTCACGTCACGTCTGTTTGGATTTCGCTGAGTTCGATGCTGGCTTGGATCGTAAAGACGTTTTACTACCTTCCAGGCTTAGCTAGATGCGTCGATGCAGCTGTATTCCGGAACAAATTGCTTTTCCTTCTCGCTCAAATACAATTATGAAGTTACAAGGTGTTGGATATATACGAACTGTTGCGTGATATTTGTAACATAATAGTTATCAAAGTTTCAAAACTCTATTAAATTATGTCAGCTAGTGCATTAATTAATTACCTCTAATTGAAGGACTCAATGTCGTAAATATTTGCACTACACAGCTATAAGTAATGTTCCGTGACATATAAAAAAATATCTACAAAAAAAGGAGATAAAACTGAAGCTTTTAAGCTTATATAGTATCGGGAATCGGTCTATTGTGCTTTGTTATCTCTTTTTCCACGCCCACCAGGAAAGGTAACAAGTAGATAGCGCCTCTACCATTACCCATTTATCACTTATAAACGCTTTTAACGTTCACCTACCAATAGCTTTCTTATATTGCTTGTTACAACTGTTAAGTGGATTACTGTATTTAAAACTTTTTATATTTTTTTGCTACAATTTTGGCCACAGTTTATGTTTCCGCTGGTAAAACTGTTGCCTGTAAAACTTTACACCTTTTAGTATGTAGCCAGTTTTCCAGGTCTTGTTTCGGATCAAATCCCCAGAAAAGTAAAAAAAAAAGAGAAAGAATAGCGGAGAATAGATATCGTTATCGGGTCGGTTTAGAAAGTAACGCGAATTAAGGCATTAAGGGACTAAAGTAAATCTTGGTGACAATTCTACTCTAGGATAAGGTGAAGATGATAAGGTTAAGTAAGAACGTGCTGGAAATTCCGAAAAAGGTTGGAACCCAATCGATTCGAAAGAATTAAGAGCAAGAGTTGTGGTTACAACGATCGATGCGTCATTCGGTGCCGCCTTACCATTTCCTGTTGGACACATTCCCGAAATTTGTCTCTGTCCAACCTAGTGTCTAGCTAGACTAATTACATCCTTAATTCCTTTACGACAGATCCATTACAACGGTGGACACTTTTTGGTCTCCGAAATAGCAAAGTTTGTATACTACTCTTTCCACTCCATCCGATTATCTGTACTATCAGCTTTCTAATAAATAGCGTATATAGTGTTCAATTCTTAACTACAAATATCTCTACACTATCAATAATCCAGGTATGTTTACAGGTATATTACAAATAATAGTTATGCAATTAAAATTTTTCAATGGCATTAAAAATTCGTTACATGCATTCACTTTGTTGGTGGTCATAAACATGTCCTCAAGATATCTCGAGAATTGAACATTATACAGCATTGAAATTTTAAAGAAATATACTTTGTTATCTAATCTGTGTGTATGCTAATTTTAAACATTCTACCAAATCCAGTTACAAAATGGCGGCCTTTCGAACATAAAATGTCAATATCTTTGTAACCATTTGCGTCACTTTAAAAAAATATCTCAAGAACAAAATGTTTCTGGGCATTCAAATTTTTGGTTATTATTCCTTTTTTATAAAAGTTGCACAATTACCAATTTTGAGATCTTCACGTGGTATCGTTACAAAATGGCGTCCGTTCGAAACATTGAAAATTCAATATCTCTAAAACTGTGGCACGTGAAAAATATTATACTCATTTAAAAGATTTTCTATTAAAAAAATTGCTAAAATGTTACTTCCAATCGGTAAAAGCAATAACCATATTTATTTTATATCACTGTCGTGTTCGAAATTGCATTTTTACTTCGCTAAGTGTAGTAAAAATACACCAGAAATGCTTTACTGCTGAGTTATTTATGTTTATTATATTCTATAATACTCTTAGGGTTTATAATTTATCTATTAGGCATACATGGTTAATGAAGTAAAACTGAATAGCGGTCTGGAACGAAAGAAATGGCTAATTTGAAGACTAAATCCTATTTTCATTCCACAGAGCCGACTCGAACACGTTAAAAATTAAGAGACTTTATGAGATATAAATGCGTTTGTCGATAAGAATAAATGCAGCATCTGCCACCCCCTACAGAGCCAGCAGTACATCACTTCCCTAATTACATAATTGGAACAATGTAACAAGATAAATGCGACTCTGTTTAATAAGCCACGTCGTGCCAATTTAATTAATAGCTTTACTACTAGATATTTTGTCTAATTATATGAAAATTTTGAATAACTTCCAAAATTTCTATTAAATACAGATTTTTCAATAGTTTACGAGTTAAAAATACTGCGAATTGATCTTATACAGACCTAGAAAGCACAAAAATCCCAGGGCTTTTGAAAAATCTAAAAATTCCCGATATCACCAGACTCTTAAGGATCTTCAGGCTTTAAGAAGAATCCAGACAGATCGTACTGCTAGAAAGTTTTTTTTTTTTTAAATTTGCGGGATTCTTTAAATTTTTACATAATCGTACACAGATTTCTCAATCAAAAACAAATTATTAACGAAATCCCACACGCGACTTTGCAAACGTTATAAAATTCATCAGATTTATTTGGAGCTTAACCAGACTTGTTCCATTTATTCTAACATCACATTTATTAACATATGAAAAGGAATTTCAGCATTTAAATTATTAAAATTTATCGATTTCCGTTCATTTTTCAAAAGAATTTAAACTAACAAAGATTAACTTTGCTTCCGAGAGAAAAGTTTTCCAATGGATTGAAATGCATTTTACGGATCACTTCTTAAAATTTCGTAGACGAACGGAAAATTTTTTCCATCAATTTTTGGTATATTTAATTAAACTTTATAATTCGGTAATCTTCCTGCATTAAAAGTTCATTTTATAATATTAAAAATATTGTTTTAATCCATAGAAACCATTTATTTTATTTTATTTTAGAGATGGTAATATGTCTAACCTACTAGAAATCTCTCACCATTATTCGATACAAGAGAAACACGATAAATAATTCATCATACATTGCTTATTTAAATACCTCCGTAACAATTATAATGACACATTTACTCAACAAACCACTTAAATCCAAAGTAATATAATTAATCCATCTTGAGGATTACCCATTCATCAATTCTAAACATACTTTTGATTACATTATTAAGAATATTTCATATTCAAATTTAGAATAAAACTTATCTAAAGTTTCTATCGTGACAAATTGTTACGGATAATCATTCCTTCACTATATTATTCCTCACGGAATGCGATATATATATATATATATATATATATACACACACACACAATATGAGTACACGAATTGCACATGACCTTGCAGAACAAGAGATTCATTGATCGATATGCATTACCTCCTTCAGGAAGAAAAAAAAACAAAAGAAATTATTTAAAAAACTATCTCGTATTTAATTTTATTTTTTTTATTTGCTAATATATATACAGAACTAAAATAAAAAATAAAAAATTCAAAAACTCAAAAAAATTCAATTGGAAAAGTCAGTTTTCAATTGAATTTCCAAGAGAGACAAATATTTGCATTTATCATTAAATAAAAATATTCTCCGCGTACTTAACATATTTATAGTTTCCTTACCAAACCATTTAGCTCTTTTTTCATTAGTATAAAAGAAAAAGAATTTTTTTTTCTTCTACAGTTTCTATTCTTTCAAAGGGAAGAATCGATAAATGGACTCAAACGTTGGCAAAATATAATCTACTGAACATGTATACGGCTTTACATTGTATTTACATGCAAAAACACAACTTATAGTGAGTATTAAAGAATATCTTTAGTTGCTCTACACGTCTTGTTAAGTCTTTTGAACATTAGGAATATCAGAGATACCCAAATAACACATACAAAACATCTTTTCTTGGACTCGACTCTTATGCAGAAGAGGAAGAGCGGAATGGTGAATACTAAAGAGAGCCAAGAGGGTTCGAGAATTTTTGGAGATTACGGGATGCATGTTATTCGGAACACGTAACACACACGGTAGATCACGATCGTGCGGTAAAATGATCCGAAAAAGGTGAGGGGTTGATGTCACACGAGGCTGCCATTTTATGTAAGGGTAATTTCGTTGTTGGATCTTCGATTTTGTTTCTATAGCCGGATAATCTAAGTAAAGTTTCTGTTCGGTCACAAGAGACATCGACATAGTTGTTACATCTGCAGGTGTGCACTGTTATTCTTTGCCACGTGTGCTTTTTGTAAGATTACATTTATGATTTCCTTTCTTTTTATTTATTAAAATTTAACCAGGTTGTATTTTAAAATTCATCAATGATGATTAAAAAAAAATCCATAATTATCGGATTAAATTTTAGGCTGGCTTTACACGAATAATATGCTATTCTTCCCGCCCTCTTAGTAATCTCACTGATTGGAAAGGGGGCGTAAAAATAAATAAATAAATAAATAAAATATGCTATTCTTCAATGTTTAGCTTCAAGATATTTATTTCTTTTTGATGTTGGCGAAGAACAATTTAAAATATTTTTTCATGATTTTATATTAGAGTTTATATAGCTAATTTTTTGTAGTTCTGACTTACGTGATCTGTTAAAGATAGTTTATATGGTATATAGCAAAAACAAATAAAAATCCAATATATAAACTATGAATAATATTTTCATTTTTAACATTTTCCTATACTAGATTTCAGGAATATATTTTAAATATCAAATTATTGAAACAGGATACTACCATTTTTACAGTCATATCAATGGAAAAAATCTATGAAAATAATATTTTCAGTTTTATAACTCTCCTATTCGCTCCTTTTTATATTTATTTTTTTTAATTTTTATTTATATTTTTATAGAGAGTTTGTTTTTGATTCAGTTTTCTGGACACATGAGTATGGATATATTTTTTGTATATTCACAATAGAATCTATATTTTTTGGATATTTCTATATAAAGAAATAAATTCTGATAGTGTTTATTTTTTAATATTTTCTACATATTTCTGGACACATGAGTTTGGATATATTTTTTGTATATTCACAATAGAATCTATATTTTTTGATATTTCTATATAAAGAAATAAATTCTGATAGTGTTTATTTTTTAATATTTTCTACATATCTATTCTAAATATTATATAGGATGCATATCATCCAAAAAAATTGGCATTTTATCCCAAGTATGCGAGGTAAGATGCCAGTATGTTTTGGATGCTATGCATTGTATAAAATATAATGGTATCCTTGTTATCTATTTTAAAGCTTACGATTAAGCATGAGTGTGTCCTATTATGCTTATAAAGTTATAAAAACCGAAAATCTCACTCGATAATCCTTTCATTTACTTCAGAGAAATACCAAATGTATCTTAAATCGAGGTAATATAGTTTTTTTTCATATGCATCTAAAGAAAGAAAAAAGGAATAACAGTTATATGCCTATTCTGGTAACTTCTATATATTCTAAAATAATTGGAAAAAATTTTTTACACTAGATCGATTAAGTTTGCATGGAAATATAGATTAATTAGTTCAAACTAATGTGATTTTACATAAGAATATTTCACTATTAAGTGTTCTTGTATATAATTCCATATTGTTGTGAAGCTTTGAAGCAATATGTTCTGTTTTCACATCTACCATAGCATGTTTCATCTCTCTAATCAAAAACCTGAACTTGAAATTCTAAAGTATACTCTTGACATCTAGTCCATGAAAATACAGATGTAAAAATTTAGGAATGGCATCTAACCCCTAAGAAATGCATATGCATATAAAGAAAGAAAATAAGGAATAACAGTTATATGCCTATTCTGGTAACTTCTATATATGCTAAAATAATTGGAAAAAAATTTTTACACTAGATCGATTAAGTTTGCATGGAAATATAGATTAATTAGTTCAAACTAATGTGATTTTACATAAGAATATTTCACTATTAAGTGTTCTTGTATATAATTCCATATTGTTGTGAAGCTTTGAAGCAATATGTTCTGTTTTCACATCTTCCATAGCATGTTTCATCTCTCTAATCAAAAACCTGAACTTGAAATTCTAAAGTATACTCTTGACATCTAGTCCATGAAAATACAGATGTAAAAATTTAGGAATGGCATCTAACCCCTAAGAAAAAATCAGCATTTTTTCCGTACATCAGGATGAGATGCAACGTTTCATCAGGTGATTTATATGGCTAAATCAGGATAATATCACATACAAAATATTTTTTACACTATCCATTACATATTATATCAGTTTTTCTCTATGCTGATACCATTGCTGTCAATAATAATTATTTTAAAAGACGACTGCGATAATTTTGAGACGAAAATTCTAACATTTCTCTGGAATTTTTCCATGGATCAGATGGTAAAAGTAGATCTATGAAAGTAGCTGTTTTCTTTTTTTATGGGCTTATGAGAGAAAGTGATGAACGAACCAAGGTGATCATCCGTTGAGATATAAAAGAACTAGAGAAAAATAGACTATTTCCCAGATTATCCCGATCCACTCAATATCAATAAATATATTTTCAAAGATCATAGAAACAATTTGTATTAATCTTCAAACCAAAAACTTTTCTTTTTTAAAAAATAAATATCTTACTTGTTAGACACGAGGAAAAATATATTTTAAAATTGTAGAAAAAAAAATCTTAAAACAGTATTAACTGTTATGGTAATTTTTTAATCTTTGCAAATGGATGTAAACAAATCCTGGAAAAAAGCAATAAAAATTAAAATTTTAAATACAAAAATTAATTAAATACATGTTTACTTCAACTCAGAACTTAAAAAATTAAATCCAAGAATAAATAAAATTATAATTACTTAAACGTGAATTTCCTTTAAAATACTGAGTTTGCACCTCAGAACAAATTTTTATTTTTAATTTTTCTCCGTAAGAAAATATTTCTTAATCTCCTAAACATGCAGCAGAAGGATTTTCTATAGGAAAACAAAGCAATATTTATAAACATAATCTGGAAAGAACTGTAAACAGACTGAGTAAACAATCTTTAATTTGCAACATCTGTTCTGTTTGACACCGAGATACAATCGAGTTCATAACACTTAATCAGACTCTAGAGAATTCTGTAAATTCAATTTTGAACTGGAAACATGCGGTATCTTCAAAGGAAGATAATGGTGGGGAGACTCATAGACAGTTTATAGGTTTGTCATATGCAGGTGTTGATGGACTTGGTGTTTAAGAAGAGGATGCAGATGACTTCGTAGCAGACTTTCTTACCTTAGCGTGTTTAATATATGCAGAGCACGGTTTCTGCAGCTGATCCGATCCCACAGTCAGCGTGCTACCTACAAAACAGTTTTACTAGAAAATTACAGGTTTGAACGTATGTTTGGACTAACCCATCTTATACATAATTTACATATCGATTGGCAAGCCGGTCGGAACGACAGAAGTGTCTGGAATCTGGGTTATTGTCCCACCTGCATCATTGTAGAGATAATCAATTGTCGAGTTGCACAATCTGCTGAATTCGTTTCGGTCCTTTTTTTTCCTGACGTGTGGCATATTCTGATGATGCACGAATTTTTCTATCTATAAATTAATAAAAATCGCAGTTTGAGCAAGTTTTTAAAGCTCCTGACTAATCGTTTAATGGGGATTGATGCGATTTCCTACGCATCGTGACTGGAATGAGGTCATTATTTTGCCTGTTACCATATCAGCATTTAGTAATGTTCTAAATCTATCTAAAACATTAAAATATTACTTATGAAAATTAAAAAATTTATATACAAAATCTTTTTAAAACTGCTGCAAATTTCAGCAGGTAAAAAATGTCAAGTTATCTCGCAAATTATCATTAGATGACACGATAAAAAGTTACTCAGTAGTCAATATTAGTAACTATATGAATAAATTGATTTATTAATAAACTTATGATCTACCAAAATCAAATTAATGTCATTTAGCAATAGAAGAAACGTGTCTGTAGAACTATGGCCAAATTAACTGACAAGTTACTCAGTCTGACTCCATATGACCATAAATCAACATAATTCAATTAAGTGGCCTGAGTAGCTTATCTTGAAAAATTTCCTAAGCACTCAGTAGCCATTTTCTCATGTGTACAAGTAGAAATCCAGTTGACTTAATATCATTCCTTCGTGACATTAGTCAGTTAGCAATATGAAGTTTCTACCAAGAGAAAATTGCGAGTTATTATTCAATCGTTAGTTTTCTTAATGACTAAAAGCTACTTAATATCACGAATACAAACATGAATCTCTACGAATATCTAAAAAAATCATTCTGATTATTTGATGTTTGAATCTGCTCATTCAGTATGCTGGTAAGTAAATTATGTAACAGAAGTGAGTCTGCTAATATGTAAGTTCATATTAGCGGTTAAAAGCCTCACAGTTTCCATCTTAATCTTGTAAAAGTTTAGCTTTGTGAGTCAGCATCAGTTATTTTCACTGAACCTGTGATTAACCGAATATAGCCCTTTCTGTTTGAAAGCAAATATATGTATATGTTCTAAAAATAAATAAATATATATTCTTTCTCACTGGTATGCCGAAAAGACAGGAAAAAACTGAAGCAGAACTTTCTAAAATTTAGATGTATTCTACTAATTATATAGTGAGGAGAAACAGGATAGCGTAGTTAAATACTTCAGATTTTTAATGCTTAGTTCATGTAAATTGTAATTTATTGGCCTAAACACCTAAATAGTATTTTCTAATTTTAGAAACGGTATGAGGCAAATTAATAATTTATGCATTTTACTTTTATAAATTGAAATGAATGACTCAAATAAAACATACGTGATGAAAACAGATAACGTAAGTTGTCTGTGGAAAATAACGAAGATCTTTCGTAATTTTCTTTAATGACATTATTCAGATGAAAAGTTCCTTTTTTTTTCTTCTTCTTCTTTTTTTCTTTTTGCTCGAAAGAGCATAACAAAGGAAGACAGGTACTCTTTTGGCCTCCAAGAGAATCCGTGATCGATTCCCGGTCGGTTTCTACTTTCAATGCTTTCAGTTTATTCCATCTTTCAGACTCAGTAGTAGACATTCCATCAAAGCAATATCATGTAACCTTGAGTGTAATTGAAAAAAAAATCTAACAGAAATCTAAAACTAAAAAGAAGCAATTCAGTTTCTTTTTTTTTTTGTCTTTTCAGATTAGTCCTTAGGGGATTGTCTGTAGTTAGAGACAAGTTTGGTTTACCTAAAAATCGATCTACACCAGGATTAATTTTATCTAACGATAACTATCTATCGAATAATTTATTATGTTTACGCTACTGATATAATTATAAAAATGCATAACTAAATTACACAATTTATCAGTATTTTTTTTTAACATGGAAGAAGCGTGTATAGATCTTGATTAACTCTTAATAATGCTTATAAATTTTTCCTACAGTGTCAAAATTCGATTATGAATGTCCACACGGTAGTATAATTACATGCACATTCATTAACAGTTTATAGTTTGATAATTTTGTGTCCCTATACAGCGTAAAGTGTAAACATTCGAAATATCGATTCTTCTTGATAAATGAACTAGCGGAAACCCAATTTTCTTATATTTAATAAACAACGTAAACACTTCCTCGTGTTCTTAGGTAAAATATAGATTTCATTAGGCAAACAATTCTTTTGTGTGTGAAATGTAAACATAGCATTAATACTGAAAAATTTCTCCATTTATAACTAGAAAAAAAAAGTTGTTCCAACCTGTATTATACTGTTCCATATTTTTCTAATTCCGAGGAAGGTTAAAAGGCGATCTTAAGTGATCGAAAATGGGTCAAAGGTCGAATGTAGTTGTCTGTCATCTCGAAAGTCGGATCAGATGTGGCGAAAGAACAAAAAACGTATATGTATATTCACTCACTCTTGAAGTGTAAGAGGATAAAAATAGCATTTTTTTTACATCTATATTAAAAAATAAATTCTATGTTTTTCTGCTCCAAAAATTATGTTTCGGTAGAAAATTTGAAACCTTTCTGATATCGAATACACATTATTTTACATATATATTTTGCAAGAAAAATGTTTTAAAGGCCGTACGTTTCTCCTGAAAAAAATTAAGTTAAACGTAATTAATACTAAGAAAATGCGTAAATCCTTAAATGGCATATAAAGCCAGGTTATAGTAACAGTAGCATAACTGTTCCTTAATTAAATATTATAGTAAACTACCCGAGCGGAAAGACTGCAATATTAACATTCCATTCTTACTATCGGCTTCATAATGGAAATTGTCCACTCGCTCCCCTAGTAACCACCGAAAAGTTAATTAGCATTAAAATCTTTCTTTATTAAAAATAATCCATTTGATACAATTAAAATATTCTTACCATATAATCTAATATATTACTTTTAATTTATAACTATTACAGTAACAACTAATAAATGAAAACATTACTGATGTCAGTAAAAGGAAAAAGAAAGAACCTGAGTGTTTTTTTTATAACAAGAGAAACCAGTATCGGTGGATTCCTTACCAACTCAAATTAGAGTAATTTACAAAGGGGGATCTTTGTACTCTAATGTGAGTTGGTAAGGGATCCAACAATACTGGTTTCTCTTGTCATAAAATGCATTTATAGCGGATCTGATTGCCTGCTTCTCCATCTTCCGGTAGTGGCGCTGCGGTCATTTTTACGTACTTCCTGATCTGCCGATCAGTTTGACCTATGCTACTGACCTGAAAAGAAGTACACCTACTATTCTCCAAAAACGTGGCTATCTTGCCAAATGGTGAGCCGGATGTGACCTTTCGTCGCTTCGAAATCGTGTTCCATCTGCTTCTGATATAATGTTGGATCTTTCATTTCATGAATTTTCCATTGCAAACATAAGAATCTTTCCTTGACCATTAGTTTCACGACTCAAAAACCACGTGGGACTGCAACCAGCTCTTCTAGCAGCTGCCAACTCGTCATCTGGCTCCATAGCAGTGGCGGCTCGCCCATAAGGGCTGCAGGGTTGCAGCCCTCCCACCAAAATGAAAACATTTTAAAATTATTATAGCTATTACATTACAATTATTTTACAAAAACATATTTTTTCCGTTTGTAGTATATTTTATTTTTGAATTGTAGTACATAGGTACCTCGATAGGCGCTCTGTATTGTATTGTATGAGTCAGTGCGATTGCGTACTCATCAGGGCTGCAGTCATGTATTGTACGAGTCAGTGCGATTGCGTACTCATCAGGACTGCAGTCACAATGTATGAGTCAGTGCGATTGCGTACTCATCAGGGCTGCAGTCAGTGCGTATGAGTCAGTGCGATTGCGTACTCATCAGGGCTGCAGTCAGTGCAGACCGAGTCACGCCGCATAGTCAGCGTACTGAGCAGGTGGAGGTAACCCGTGATATACGTTTTTGTGATATGTCATCGTGGGCTGCAAACATTGCAGTCCGCACTACGTATTATAATTTTTTTCAGCCCTCCCACAAAAATCATCCACGAGCCGCCACTGCTCCATAGTGTCATCGTCCACACAGGTTTTGTATTTTGAACATTTACCCTGCCGATTTTTTTCTATATCACGTCTAATGTACCGAAGAGGTACGGGTATCATATTTCCGGAGTCGAAAATTCTACCCCCTTATAGTGTACCCTTCTAATTTGGAGGTGCTGAGTCCAAAAATGTAATCATTTTTTACCGCTGAGGGCCCGTTATCGAGATACCGGACCCCAAAGTTGGGGCCTATCAATCCAATTTTTCAAGTAATTTTAGTAGATAATTTCTAAATTCTAATGGCTTTTGATGTGGTTTTACATTCCGAATCGAATGCAACCATTTCCGTTGATCTATGACCTACCTTTACGAAATTACGCGATTTTTTTTTCATTTTCACTGTTTTTATCACTTCTGATAAATTGCCGGTAGGAGAGCAAATTACCTAATGTATCTACTGTGTAAATCGAGGGCTGAGTGTATATATGTTATGGTTATTCTCCAAAATTAACCAATTCACAAAGTGGCTGAGCACTTTTTACTATGGTCAAGTTGATTGGCCAGTGTCTAAAATATGAATGTAAATGTTTTCAGTTTGAGTCCTAACCAATCAATTCACAATGTGGCCAGTGATGACTGGCTAAAGTCCAAATTATACATTGAATCCCTTCAGATAACATATACTCAGTATATCATCTGATCTGCTGACATTTTTGTAAATTCAGTAAAATGTATTATTGGGATTTTCTATTTGGGATGGATTATTGGGATATTAATTAGATTACTAATTTTTTATAAAGAATTAAATCAGTTGGATATGTACTTTAAATTACTGAATGTGAAATAAGTTTTCATATCAAAATATTGTAATAAAGTAGAGACCCTCTTAAAAAATTGTATGGATTATAATCAGACATATCACATATGAGTTTCCAAAAAACTGGTGGTTATCTGGTACAATTTCTAACTTATTCAGTTTTTTAAATAAATCTTTAACACAATGGAACAGCTAATTTGTACTTTTAATCAGCTGTTGGTGGGGAAAATTTTTAATTTTTAACACATCTCAGAAACTACATCAAATAGTCACCTAATTCTTTTGTAAACATTCATTTATGACCAATCTACATTAATGTAATTTTTGGAGGGTATTCTGATACAACAGTCATTTGAGGTAAATGAGCTGGCTAATTATTTGTTCATATGAGAATATAATTTTTTATCTTGCACTGCTTTAGAAATGTCAGGGTCTCTTCTGCCTTGACCTTCTTAAAACCAGTTCTAAGGCATTCCTTCTGCATTCTCATTAATGTCTGTTGGCTCTGCTCCATTTAAACATTTAAAACAATCCAGAAAACAACTGCTTAATTTAAATACTTAAGAGTAATCAAAAACTAGCACTGTCTGCAGTAAAGTAAAATAAAGTTTTACTTTACTGCAGACAGTGCTGGTTTTTGATTACTCTTAAGTATTTAAATTAAGCAGTTGTTTTCTGGATCGTTTTAAATGTTTAAATGGATCAGAGCCAGCAGACATTAATGAGAATGCAGAAGGAATGCCTTAGAACTGGCCTATAATTTTTTAATATAAGTTTTTAGTTTTTGTGATGTATTTATAATAATTAAATGTTAATCATATATACAAGCACAAAAGTGACTAGAATAACTATTTAATTCACAAATAAGTACAAAACTGTAGTGCTTTTGACTTTATAAAATCATCATCAACAGTGGCACATGTTAAAACAATACAAAAAACTGAAAATTATTTTGTAAAGTCAAAAGCACTACAGTTTTGTACTTATTTGTGAATTAAATAGTTATTCTAGTCACTTTTGTGCTTGTATATATGGTTTATTGAACTATGAAAGATATTTGAGTTTGTAATAATTAAATACATATTATTTACATTCAAACTATCCTTTAAAAATTGAATTAATAACTTTAAACATTGATTTGAAACTTAAATAAAAAATAGTATTCTTATTTTAGGTGAATATGCTGGAACTCAGGGTCTGGGACTTTTGAGGCTACATAGTACTTATCGTCATGATTTAAAAATATATGCTTCAGATGAAGGGAGAGTACAAATGACTGCTGCAGCATTTGCAAAGGTAACAAATAACACTTAGTAATAGCTCAATTTGGATTTTGAAAAAGACAACTCTACAATATATTATTTATCAAAATCAAATATTTATTAAATGTTAATTATAATTTACAGAAGCAGTTTTGAAGTAATTGTTATATTATAAAATATATAAATCTCATAAAATAACCAAACAATACAGCCAAACTTCTCCTAGCGGATAAAGTCTAAATTAAATTTTTCTAACGATTATTTTTTGAATTAATGCTATGGTGCCACCATCTGTTGAGTTAATAATTAATAAATAAATAAATTTAGAATTTAGTACTAAGATAACACCATCTAGTAATTAATAATTATACTATAATTTTTTAATTAATTTTCTCAAAATAAATCATAAAATTATTAAAATACTGTTAATATAAGTAAATTAAATAAATAAATATAAAGTAAACAGTTTGTATTCTTAGGATTGACAATATTCAAAACATTTAAAAGTATGCAATACAAATGATTAATAAAATGGTCTATTGCTGGAATTCCTTGCAGAAATATTTTGTATAAGCTTTATTATAAGCATATTTTATTTATATTACAAAACATATGCACATGAAGAACTATAGATTTATTAATAGAAAGAAAAATACATAAAAATTAAGTAGAAGAGACATTTACATTGTTACACTTTTATTTTTTACACCAGTGATTCTCAATATGGGTGCTACGACTTCTAGTGGATATTTGAGGCATTCAGAGGGGCATTAGCCATAATAGAACTGCAAAGCAATGTTTTTAATGTATGATTCACTTAATTCTAGTTATACAATATTATATTATGAATGAATTTCAGCAATTTTTTTTTTAAATCTGACAACTGTTTGACAATTATGCTATACATTAGCACGTGTGCATTTGAGATGCTGTTATTCCTGTGAAAGAGATTAAGTCATCATAAGAAGAAGACTGCACTCATATCAATCAGAAATTAGAAGAGTTTTGTTTTAGTCTTACTGTTACTAAACATTATTTCATATCAGGCAAGAGAACATAATAATTTGTTTCATTTTATGCTTACATATTTATTACTTAAAAATATTGCATGCTGAAATACAGCATTAATTTCTCATGGTTGCATTGTGATAATATGACTAATCCTTCAGTAATTGCACAGTACATATTCATGTATTAAAATAAGAATTCAATTTAATTTTCATTATATATTTATTATTAAATAATTTATTTATTATTATCCATTATTTTTTTTAGAAAAGATAACAGAAAACTTACAAAAATCAAATGAAAAATGTAGGCAATATTAAGTGGAATATTTGAAATGTGATTTTATACAAGCACCAAAAAACAATCAACTACCAATCTGTCTCATTTCTGTAAAATAACATTTTAAAATGAGGCTGCAATGCCTTCTCATTTTCTGGAACATTTAAAAAAAATTCATCCAAATAACATGAATAATGACTTGTCTTACTTTCAAAAGCTTCGTGAAAAATTTGATCAACATTATCAAATATTTTTGCAAGTTCTTCCCAACAAAACAATAATGGTTTGTACACCTACATTATCTCACTTTTAATTGTCAAAACAAGAAAACTCCACACAATTGGCAATGATTTAATTTTACCTGCAATTTCTGAAATAATTAATATAGTTTTACATTAATCATTCCATAATATAATAAAATCAATTCCATATAACAATGATATAGTTCAAAGGAAGATAGATGAAATAGCCAAAAACCAGGAAAATACATTGTGGTCTTTTACATTCAACGGAATTCGCATTACAATTAGAAGAATCAACATTGTTAGTTAATGAATCTTTCTGCTTGCATATGTATGATTCATAAAAAGAAAAAAGTTTAACAAAGAATTATTATTTTCAAAATATTTTGGAAACAGATACAAAAGGCAAATCTTTATTTTATGTTACCAAACAATTTCTTAAAGACAAAGAAATTTCACTTGCAAATATAATTGTCTGTGCAACTGATGAAGTCCCATAAATGTTAGGTCACTATAAAGGCTTTACAGCTTATTTAAAAAATTGTGCCAAATATTTTTACTGTTCATTGCATCATTCATCATAAGCATTTAGTTCCAAAAACACTCTGTGATCAGTTACCAAATTTTTTACAAACTATGATTACTATTATAAGCAAAATTAAATTTCATTCCTTCAACAATTGTCTTTTTAGAACACTTTGTGCTGAAAATGAAAGTTTTTGAGTGATTATTACTTCACATTGAAGTTTGTTGGTTATCAAAGAGTAAGTACTTGAAATGATTTTGTAAACTCTGATACTGTTATGGAGTTTTTTGGAAATATGCAGGATGCACTCAGTAATAACCTTTGAAAAATTAAAAGATTAAATTATCTGATATGTACACTATATGAGGTTTAAATTAAAGCTGATGTAGAGTACATATCAGATAATTTTTTATTTCAAATTGAACAAAATGAATTTATAATTACAAAGACAAATGCAACTTTTATTAAAGTGAAGTCTCAAATATCAATATTTATGTCAAAATTAATACTTTCTAAAACACAACATAGGAAGATAAGAATTATATCAGTTTCCAAATTTGTTGAAAATTGAAAAACAAAGTGAAATAGCTGATGATACAGTACTGATTTTTATGAATCATTTACAAAAGCTGCATGAAGATATGATGGAAAAGTTTAAAGATCTTCATAATTTGAAAGTTCCAGATTGAATAATAAATTCATATGTAAACATTGAAAATATAAGCGACTGTTTTGTAGAGGAGGAACTTATTGAGCTACAAAATGATATTGAATTGAACCAAATTTTAATAATTTTTATCAACAGTTTTTGGTTACAAAAGAAATTTTCAGAACATTATCTGGCATTGTGGACCATTGTTAAAAAAAATTTTATCATCTTTTCCGACATCATAGTCAAACAGGTTTTAATGCTGTATCACAAATTTTAATCAAACAAAGAAATTGAATGCAAATTGTTGAACATGGAGATTTATGACTTCAGCTTATGAATATTGAACCTGACGTTAACAAATTAGTAACTTTTCACCAAACTCAAGCTTTGCATTAAATATTATAAAATGACAATAATGTTTCAAGCAGAAATCATTACACAGAACAATGAATTGTGTTCTAAAGTTGCATTTGGAATTCAACTTTCTTTTAATTTTTTATAATAATTCACCCTTTTGTATATTTATTATCATTATTCAAGTGTTATTTAGATTTGTTAGATTTGTATTCTTTTATGTTTTGTTTTCATTTCCATGTAGTTTGTTATTATGTACTTATTCATAGTGTTTTTGTGGTGAAAATGTAAAAAATACTAGCAAAGATGAATATGAATTTTTGAAGTATGCAAATAAAATCACTTTTTAGCATACTTCATCAATAGGCAACTGGGACTAAAAAGATTATATATTAAGAACAGGGCATTGAGAATACTTTGGGACAAAAAGGAAGCAGTGGCTTGAAAAAAGTTATGAATCACTACTTCATATCATGGAATATACTCTTCTTCCTTTAGTAGCTGTGTGTGCCACTCATATATTTTCTATTTGTTGAAAACAGTATTATTGGCTCTTCTATATTTCAATGGTTTCTTATGGACATATTTCAGTTCACATTGTTTTAGTATGTCTCATTTTTGAAGGGTATATTTCTGATGCAAAGTGGGATCTGTGTGTACATGATACAAATATGAATACTATTAACATTTTTAAAAACTTATAAAGTGACATTTTTAAAGCAAACAATTTACATTTAGAGTAAACAAAAATATTGATTTTGGCTAGTTGTATATGATGATATACAAATTGGTTTTAATTTCTTTATCTTAGTTCCCATTTGTGACGTTCAAGTCTTTATGGATATCTCCACATTTAGAATATAAAGTAGAAAAAAAATCCACATTTGTTTAATAAATTAATTACACATAAAATAAAAAAAAATTATTACATTTGTTCTTAATGTGAATTATTGGTTTTGAAAATGTCATTTCTGTGAATTTTGAGAAAATGTAAGTAGTATCTTTACAATAACTTTTCAGCTCGTTAAGCAGGATAAAATTAGCTTCAATAAGTCTTTTTTATAACATTAGATTTATTGAGAATAAAGTACTAATTTATTGAAGCTAATTTTATCCTGCTTAACGAGCTGAAAAGTTATTGTAGATTAAAAAAGAGCAGTGTAATAAAATGACCGAAGGTAGTATCTTTATTTGTATCTTTCTGATTATGTTCTGAATTATTATCTGATAGAATTTCAATTGTTATAATCTAAAAGATCAGTGTGTAATTGCTTTTTGATGTAAAGCAATCACACACTGATGAGGGCTAATGCATTTTTTAAATGCAGTTTTTGTTTAATTGAGACAATCACAATATTTTTTGGAAAATTTTTATCTTTACTCAAAATAGTTTGTCTATGAATTAATTTCCAGCTCTCTCTCTGTTGAAGTGTGGATTCATAGCAATAATATTCTTAGCAGGTTTAAAATCGCTTATCTATTATAAAGTTGTTTTATGAATTGACAACTTTGAAAGCTATTTTGAAAAGTTTTAAACAAAGTGTTAACTTTGTTTATAATTCATAATATATAGTTTATACAATACTTTTTAATTGCAAGTTTAAAACATATTAGACTGGGATGTTTGAATTATTTAAATTTTATTTCATTTAATGTTCTTTTAATCTTAATATTATTATAACTGAAGAAGATTCAACTTTGAACCAAAAATGTTGTGCAATGTAACTAATATTTTAAGAGAAATCCTGCTTTTGTGCTGATTTCTTCCTCCTGATATTTTAAAAGAATAACATTGTATTTTTAAGGAATATTGTTTAATCAGGGCTGGGGAGCTGGAGCTGGAGTCAGAGCCTGGAGCCATGGAGCCAGCGTTGGAGCCGGAGCTGGAGCCATTAAAATTTCTGCTGGCTCCAGCTCCTAACCATCTACCATATATACTTGAATATAAGGCGACCCCGACTTTAGAGTTTGAAAATCGGTAAAAATGCGCAGCCCATGTATAAGCCTACCCTTAAAATTCGATAAAAATTTGAAATCAATAAATTACATGATCTTTGATTTTTAATTACTGATATATTAATGCCATTTGCCAAAATAATATATTTTATTGAAAACTTTAAATATGTACATATAAAATAAATTATTATAAATACAAACACCAATATATCAATTTAAAAGGTAAACAATGTTGTAATAGTAAGGTAAGTGATGTTTCATGGTAGCGGTCATACCAGAAAAACTTTTATGGAGATAGAGCCAGAGCTGAAACCACAGCTGGAATTTACTGTGGCTCTGGAGCCAGTGCTGGAGCCTAATCTATTTCAAGCCAGCTCCCCAGCCCTAGTTATGAAGTATTAATCTTTATAAGTTATCTAACAATAGTAACAACTGCTAAAGTTAGTTATCAAATATAATAAAATTTTATATATAAGGTGTGTGAAAAAGTTCTCGCTGTTTTCCGATAGATGGCTCTGCACGTAAATGGTGACGCAATCTATCACAACAGAAGCGTCATTCTCAAAGCCTAACAATCTGTCAATAAGTCAGTGTAAAAAAATCACTAATTTTTTGACGCAGTCATTTGCTGTTCGTGCACAAAAATGTCAAATTTTGATCCGAATAAGCGCCATTTGCAGGAAGCATTACGTTTTTGCTTTCATTTAAAGAAAACTGCAGCTCAAGCCCATGATATGCTTGTGGATGCTTATGGTACGTATGTTCCTAGTGAAACAACGTGCCGTGATTGGTTTCATGTTTTAAAGACGGTGATTTCGAAGTTGAAGACCACCAACACAGTAGTAGGCCGAAATTGTTCGAAGACGATGAGTTGGAGGCTTTGACCGACCAAGACCCAAGTTAAACCTTGTACGGACAACAATTTTACAATTGTACAGACAATAATTGTTGCGTTTAAGCCGAGCGAGCAAGGAAAAACACGCCAGAATACTCCAAACGACATGATAAGGTGGCTTTCCAGCACGACAACGCACAGCAGCATTGTGACAAAGTCGCTCAAGGACATACTGCAGGCGCTTGGTTGGGATGTTTTACCCCACCCGCTGTATAGCCCAGATATTGCTCCATCAGATTACCACCTCTTCCGATTGATGGCACATGGCTTGGCCGACCAGCACTTCTCGAATGACGCCAAAGTTCGAAAATGGGTTGACGAATGGATAGCCTCGAAAGATGACAAATTTTTTTGCAATGACATTCAACAGTTACCTGAAAGATGGGCAAAAGTATTGGCCAGCGATGGACAATACTTTCATTGATGTATTTATTTTCATTCTTTTTTAAATAAAGACTCTTTTTTCAAAAAAAAACAGTGAGAACTTTTTCACACACCTTATATATACAGTAGAATCTCGAATCTCACAGGAACAAAATAAATTTGATATAAAGAGTTTTCGAGATATCAAGGTTCAGTTTTAAATAATGTCAATAATACATATCATAGTTTTTAATACTATATAAGACATTCTTTTTTCCATGAAAATTAGCATCTAAATACTTCTGCCTCTTATAAACCAGTTTGAAAATATCACTGAATAAACACGATCATATTGAAAAAAACCTATCACCATTAGAAGTGAAACTTAAAAAACAAAACTATTGTATGGCATATTCAGTATTCCAAGCATGCATAAAAAAATTCCTGTTCTGGTTATCGGTAGCACATTTACATTTTTTTGTTAAATTTAAATCCTTTGTGTAGATTCCAAAAAACAAGAGAAAATTTGTAGTTTTAATTTCTCTAGCACAAAAATTATAAACTAATTTTAGATAGTGAGGGTTTTGAAGAAAATAATTTGAGATAACTATTGAAATTACATTGGTTTAATTTCGAAAATACACAAAAAAAATTTTTTTTCCAAATATCAAGGGTCAAGATAACAAGGTTACACTGTATATATATATATTATTTAAGTTTAAATGCAAATTTTTTGACTACTATAAAGCAGGTGACATAGATATTTTAAATTAATCCTCTAGAGATTAAACTAGCTTTACATCAAACTTTAATGTAAAAAATAAAATAAATAAAAAAAGAAGTTTAAAAAATAGTATAAATTTTTTAAACTTGTATACACTGATTCATTTCTATGATAAATATTTGATTCCAGTTAATATTTATAGTGTTTTGAATATTATGAAAACACTATAAATATATTTATCTATCATAAGAAATATTTCATGACTAAATTTAAAAATTTATCTAATAATATATATACCATATTTGTTGGCTTATAAAACATACTTTTTTCCTTATAATAAACACCTTAAAAGTTGTTCTGTCTTATAAGCCAAAAGTGATAATACAACACTCGAAAATCAAGAAATCTGCAAGCAACCAAATTTAATTAATGGATAGTTTACATCATTATAATGGATAATCAGTATAATTTACAATAATTACAAAGATGATGTTGAAGCAACAAGTGAATTCAAGTTACATATTTAAGTCCTAATCAATGATTTTGATCATATTGAGGATAAAGATGATCATGCCAATAATTTTGGAAGTTGAATAATACTAAAATAATAAGAGTAATAATCCTAAACTTTACATTATTGAATTTTAAATTTCTATTGTATTTTTTTTGTAAAAGTTTCTTTCTTAAATCTACCAAAATTAGAGTGCATTTTCTAAACCACAATGTATTATAAGCTAATAGATACAGTAAATATGTTTTATATTCATATTTAAAACAGGGTCTTCTTGCTCTGGAAGGTGAATTGACTCCTATTCTTGTCCAAATGGTTAAAAGTGCAAATACAAATGGACTTCTTGATAATGATTGTGAATCTAGTAATTTTCAAAATACGTAAGTTCCTGTTTATAATACAAGTAGTTCCCATCTTTATGAGCTAATTCAGATCTGGAAATTGCTCAGAAAGTAAGAATTCATAAACCAAAGAATATAAAATTAAGTAAAGGCTAAGAAAATCAATAGGTTTATGATTAAATATTGATTTATTTATCTGAACAAATGAAAATATAGCCTTTAAATTCAAGCATATTATAATAAATTATTTTCCATATAAATTTTAAATTATTTTTCATTATTATTAACAGATAAATAGATGATCTTTTATATGAAAGAACTTACTGCTTTAGACAGAAATCAGGAATGGAAGCTATTTACATGATATGCTGGTAAAACTAGAGAGTATGCTGCTAATGCTTTTTGGCTTTCATTTCGATTTTTCCAATTTTGTGGCAGACAATGGAGGTTTTGTTACATACTCAGTTGTACTGTATTGTATAGCTATATATGTGGTCCGAAATGCATTTTTATGAATATCTAATATTTATTTATTGCAATTAAGGTTCATTATTTTCAATGTTTTTGATATTTCATATTTGAAAAACTCATAAGCTGAGAACTACCTGTATTCTTATTTAAATTAAATATTAATTATATATAATAATAATAATAATAATAATAATAATAATAATAAATAGTGGGTCATCATTTAATGCTGGAATATAATGCATATAATATCTGTTAACAGTATAGAGCACATAATATATTTATGCAGTTTAATAAATTATTCCATTAAATATTTTTTTATCCCAAGAGCATGTTCACATATTTTATGTATAATATTTTCATTTTCTAATTGTGATAATAAATGTTTTTCAATTGACATAAATATTAGTGCCATTTATGCTTATGAGAAAGGATTTGTTACTTTGTTTATGTTTTATTTAAATAAAATAAAAACAAAAGTTTAAATACAGGTTTTTTTTAATTTAATAAAAATTGAGATATAGAAATTTGCTGATTTTGATCCATTTTAATCCAATTTTAAAATTTACTGATCCAAAAATTTTTGGTTCGATGGCAACACTGACAATGGCTCCAGTGCACTTGTGGTTTGTCATAAGAATATAGTAAAGTGGGGTGGTGGTGCGCAGTGGATAATTATGTGCATCAAAGTTTCTTGAATGTGCAGTTGCTTTTATGACTCTATCAAGTTCAGTTTTTAATGCACGATTATCATACTCTAAGCCAGTGCTTCTCAAAGTGTGATAACAAAATTTGGGTCGTAGAAATTTTAGCAAATGTCTTAATTCATATTCCTAGTTTATATACACGATCCTGATTTATATACCAGGATCGCGAAAATATTTTTTCGGGTAAAAGGGGTCGCCAAGTGGAAAAGTTTGAGAAGTGCTGTTCTAAGCAAATAAAAATTTCTGTGATATATATACTTATTATTGCAAATACTAGACTAGAAAAACGGAAAATGTGAATTTTTATGGATTTTTAGAACTGAACTTAATCTTGAAAACTTTTTGCTCTACAAATAATCAGTTTTAAGAAATAATTTGGTTTTATATATCTTCATAATTATATTCAAAACCATTACTTCTGCTACAATTAAAAGCAATTTTGGTTCCATCTCTAATGTGAGGTAACTGGAACAATTCCCCATACTGTACGCATAATTATCCCCACAGGATGGGGAATTGTGCATATTTGTCTCAAATATATCTCCTATATATATGTCTTCTATTTTTTTATTTATAACTTTGCTAATAAGATCCCTTTGGAAATCATTTTTTTATTCCTTAAAAGTTAAAGCTTGAGAGCATATGTGCAATTAATAACTATGTTCTAAACCCTATGATTTGATTAAAATAATGGAAAAATGCTTTCTTATTATAATTTAAAATGTATATCTTTACCCACGGTTTTGGTAATTAAATACCTATATTGCTTACAAGCCTCAACTGATCCCATTAGGTCTGGCCCACTGGACAATTGCCTGTGGCCCAGTCGTACATATTTGTCTCAAATATATCTCCTATATATATGTCTTCTGTTTTTTTATTTATAACTTTGCTAATAAGATCCCTTTGGAAATCATTCTTTTATTCCTTAAAAGTTAAAGCTTGAGAGCATATGTGCAATTAATAACTATGTTCTAAACCCTATGATTTGATTAAAATAATGGAAAAATGCTTTCTTATTATAATTTAAAATGTATATCTTTACCCACGGTTTTGGTAATTAAATACCTATATTGCTTACAAGCCTCAACTGATCCCATTAGGTCTGGCCCACTGGACAATTGCCTGGTGGGCCAGACTTAATGGGACCAGTTGAGGCTTGCCCAGTGTCCCTGTGGCCCAGTCCACCACTGTATACCCTAAGTTGTCATGATTGTTATATAAGCAAATTCTATTTGATCTTTACTACAATAAATGGGCAAATATTTCTTTGGATACATATGTTTCCAAAGTTGCTGAATGGAGTTTTTTTAAATATTTGTTGTCTCATAGTATACTATTACAGCCAATATAAAATCAATTGTTTAATGTGTATGTTTTTTTTTTGTGTATTTTCTTGTTAAATTTTGATTCTTAAATGCCAAAAATATTGAATATGAATAATTTTAATATTACTATGCTATGAAAATTTTTAACATTAATAGTTGCCTTTATCTTTGGCATTTAATATCAATAAACATTTGAGAAAAAGACAAAGATTGAATGAAAAATCAGCATTTGAATTATTGTAAAAGACTACAGATGAAAATGTCTCCAACTGTGACTTTTCAGATGATAATGAAAATGAACAATATAGAACTTTATAAACTACCTCTTGCTTCACATAAACAGGAAAAAAATTCATAGCACTTAAGCATTGGAGTTAGGTTCTTGAAAATCATGATGTTAAATGAAACCTAAAACCCCACAGTCCTAACTTATAAATTCTCCAATGGATAGGTTCTATATTCTATCCAAAGTCCTCTGAATGGAAAGCAAAGTGTTTATACCAAATTAATTTGGTTGAATGTCTTATGCAGTATAGTTTAATTAATATACTGTTCATAGACAATATTATATACTTCACTTAATGCTCATATAAAATATAGTTATGTTGTTTTCTACAGTATAATTTTAGGTTTTCATCTCATTTTCTCCCTATTATGAAGAGAAATATAGGAAAAGGGGGTTTTATTTCATTTTACTGCAATAAATTTTTAATTAGTTAATTAATTAATTTAGTTTTTGTTAGTGATGTAATAGTGAAATGGCCTTAAGTGAGATGAC
Source organism: Olivierus martensii (assembly GCA_000484575.1). Lineage (NCBI taxonomy): Eukaryota > Metazoa > Arthropoda > Arachnida > Scorpiones > Buthidae > Olivierus > Olivierus martensii. The sequence continues at coordinate 119,795 of AYEL01086465.1, forward strand.
TTTAACAATGACCCACTGTACATATACAGATAGTCCTCAATTTACAATAGGTTTTGTTTTGAACTCTGTTGTCATAAGTTGGAATAGTTAGAAATCGAAAATGCACAAAACTTATGAATTTCTTAATTCTAATGTTTACTAGGATACTATACATAGCTTAATAAATATAAAGAACACAAAACTAAGAATCAGATGCAAAAAAAAAAAGATTCTTTCTATATATGCTATCATTGGGTCAGGGACCAATTGCAAATCCATTGAACTACATTGATCAATCACAGAATTAATAGATTTCATAACCATTATAAGTACGAGTGGTTGTAAGTCGAGGACTATCAGTATATGTATTTTTATTCAGCTTTGAGAAAATTGAGAATAATGCTTGATGATAAGATTTCTAATTTTTCTCTCTTAAGAAAATCCAATCAGTCAACTATGGCCTGCTAAAGTGGATGAAATTTTGCAAGATAGCAATAGTCTCTATTTTGGTTCATTTGATAGAATTTTAGGAGTAAAGCACAATCAATATTTATAGTGACCAATAAAAATATGGAGGTTAAAAAGTACTTTTGGGATATAGATCCATTTTCAGTTTCCTTGCACAATAGACAATTAAATATAATTGTACCATACTAAAACTACAATATGTATCTACTAAATTGTATATATTGTAGTTTTAATATAGTACAGTTATATTTGTCTATTGTGCAAGGAAATTGAAGATGGGTCTATATTCTGAAAGCATGTTTTAAATTCCATAATTTATTGTTTACTATAAGCTGTTTTTGTCTCTGTTAAAAGATCAAGTTTTATATTTTCTATATACTTTGTCAGCCAATGTTTTTTAAATAAATAATTTGAAACTTTATATGGTTAAATGGTTCAAAAACATGAAATTTTAAATTTGTTTTTTGAGATTTGCTCAAAGAATGAATTTAATTATCATAAGGCAATAGAGTTATTGGCTTGAAACAGCTCAATCTAAAGAACTTGAGTTTTTTTCTTAAATAACCTTGAACTTTGGTATTTAAAAGTGTGTCCCTTAAGAGACTTCTTTTAATTTGGTAAACATTATTTATTGAGCAACAAAAGATTATTCTGTGAAACACATACATTGAAATAATAAATTATGAAATTTTTACTGTTTATTTTTATTATATTAAGTATTATAATTGTTCTTATAATTTTAGTAACATATATGACTAGATATGTAGAAAACTCTATAATTTTATATCATCAAAGCAATTTTCTAGTTTTTGCAATTAAGTTACTGTAGAAACAAATTAAAGAAAATAGTCCTAACAAGACTCTGTTTAGGACACAGTTGAATGTTTTCATTTTCCAACTGTTGATAGGTGGAGATTAATCAATTTGCAATCTTTGCAACTGTTAACTTTGAATCACGTTTTAGTAAAGTGCCCTCATATACCAAATAGTTTGACTTTTTAATCATTCTGTTTTTAATAATTTTTTTAAATTTTATTTGGAAAGAATTTTAAATAATTATGGCTTTTCTTATCAGGTAGTGGCATTTTAGACATAGTTTTTCTTTTATAAGAATTATAAACTTTTATGAATTAACTGTAATTCTATTAAAACAAAATGTAAAAAGTTATTACTTGTTTTTTTGTTTGATTTCAGCAATTCACCTTTTAAAGTTTTTGAATATTATTGGATATTATATGATAGGTTTCTTTGCTTTCTACAAGTGTGTATTGTATACTATTTTTCTTTTTTATAACCATTGTATTTGGTGTAGTTTAGCCCAGATTATACACACATCACCAAATGAAAATAAACACAAACTGTTCATTACAGCCACCATCAGCTGGATGGCTGCGTGGTAAAGCTGTGGCTTAACACCCTGGAGAATCCAGGTCCCACATCTCCAGTTTTTCAGGAGAGTCTGGGCCTGACCCATTGAACTCTATCCTTCAACTTTTCACTTTGCATCATGATGTTGGTCAGCCTATGATGGGCTCTATAAGTGGCCGCCACCAGTTAAAGTATGTCCCTTGTGTGATGTGACGGCTTAATTACACTAACCTAATCATTACAGCCATCATTAAGTTGACTAGTGATTAATGGACTTTCAAACACAATGAGTTAATAAATAATACAATAGGATGCTTATATTCATGGGATAGTTCCAAGTCTCTCTGTAAATACCTGAAACCATAGAGAATAACAAACGCTATATATTGTGCATGCTGTACTTATCTATGTAAAGTTTAATTTATAAATTAAACACATTAACAACAATAACTAATAATAAGATAGAACAATTATAATAATAATAATTATGTGAATGTGGTGTTTCTCTCTCTCTCTCTCTCTAAAATATTCTGTACTTACCTTTCTTTGAATTAAAATAAACAGTGTTCTACTATAAAATAATAATTAAAATAAAATATAACAAAAATCTATATATAAAAATAAATTATATGGCAATATAATGTATAATATTAAATTAATTAATAATAAATCTTATACATTGAAGTAATACAATATGAAGTTAAAGTTCTGATGTTAGGCTTATATTTAAGTCATTATTATTTAGATCAAGGGTTGGCAACAACGTCTTCAGTTGACACACTCCCGACTCTTCACCACTTTTCAAATACTTCATTATTTATTAACAGTTAGTATGTTATTGTATTTTGAGTTGGTCAGTTTTAGTTGTACCTACTCATTTTGAAAGCATGTTATAATGATAACATGTTTTGGAACTTAGCCAATAAAAATAGTTACTCTATTTTGAAAAAATGTGTGCTAAAGATATATTTGTATTGTTTGATTACTTATAATTGTGAATGTTTGTTTTCAAATATATCATATTTGAAATCAAAATATCAAAACAAATAGATGCACATTTAGATAACTGCTTAAGAGTGGGTAATTCCAATTAAATCCTTGATTACAATAAATTAGCGTAAGAATTACAGGGTCAAATTTTGCATTAAATTTAAGCATATAAGAAGAATTACTTGTAATTTTATTTAATTTGATTTTGTGTTATTTTAGGTACATACTTTTAATTTTGATTTTTTAATTATTACATACATATATAATCTTTATTTTGTTTAAATATACATATTTCAAGACATAATTATTTTGCTTATTTATTATAACATTGTGATTAGAAAATTAAATTAGTAATTTGATTTTTTTTCAAAAATTAAACTATATGTCCTTGATGGTTTTTAAAATTTTTATTACACCCTTAGTAACAAAAAGATTGTCAACCCCTGATTTAGATTAATCATTATTGACAAAAATATACCACATTTTTAATCTTTCAGTTTATATATCATTTACATGTAAATAAATTATTGGTACTTTTAAAGAATTAATTTACAATATACCATACAATAATTATATTAAAGAACAAATCCTTTATATTAACCATACCTCTATTATGTTATAGGCAAATGTGCATGGCCTATTCCCATGCTCTTGATAACTGGAGTGATTCGTATATGCAAATTACTTCAGTTCGACTTGAATTTTCCACCATCTGTAACATCTGTTGTTTATTTTAAATCAATGTATTAGAACTTATGCACATTATTCACCCTTCTTTGTTCTTTCTTTTGTAATGATGTGATGACCACACAATATCTATTTTGAGTTTAAATTATGAATGTCTATTATCTTTCTGAATTTTTTATGTAATTTTTTTGATCCACATTCAGTCATGGTTAAGTGAAGTGTGGATATGGAGGTTTCATTATATTTATCAAAAAGGCCTCAGATACTTGAGTTTTAACTAGGAGAATAAACACAGCTCAATGGTAGGAAACATTAAATCTTAATTAAAACAGAGAAATTATACTGAAAGCACTGTTACAGTATTTATAGTGTAATTTCTCTGTTTTAATTAAAATTTAATATTTCCTGCCATTGAGCTGTGTTTATTCTCCTAGTTGATACATTTCAGCAGTAGTATTTTGAACTTTGAATTTTCCCTAGCTTTTCCTTAGCATCAATTCATCGGCTTAAGCTTTTAAAAATATCAAAGCTTCAGAAACTGTAATTGAATATATCAATTGTTACATTATTATAAATGATATTAAAGTGGGCTTGTAAAATTCATGATACTAAGATTGGATGCTTTTGAAGCTGCAGATCTTTATTTATTGAAATAATTTTTGATATGATCGAAAAATAAATTATGAAAATAAATATAAATTAAAACAAAAGAATTTCTATATGATTTGAAATAATAATATATTTTTGCCTTAAAAATTATTAAATGCAGAAACATCAGAATAGGAATTAATTGAACATATGCAACTACAAACCAGTTTAAATTTCTGTAAGAAAATCTGAATCTAAAAAATTAAATACTATTTAAAAATTTAATTTTTCTTTAAAATAAACATTTCAATATAATAAAAATAAAAAATGATTTATTTTAACTTATTTAAGGTTAAAATAAATCATTTTTTATTTTTATTTTTTAAGATTTATTTTTTCATAACTAATTTAAATTATGTATCGTCCAATTTACTGCTTATACTCTTCTAACTTACCAATAAACTAAAGCACTTTTAGCAGTTGAGATCGCTCCTAAATTTTTAATTATTAGCAAATGTTTTCTGTATTTCCTACCATCATCAGGTTACAAAGTTTGAATAAGTTTTCCAAAACTTCAAATAAATTTTGGAAAACTTATTCAAACTTTGTAACCTGATGATGGTAGGAAATTCAGAAAACATTTGCTAATAATTAAAAATTTAGGAGCAATATCAACTGCTAATATTGGTTTAGTTTATTGGTAATTTAAATTAGTTTTGAATTGTTTATATTCAGTTATTATCCTATTATGGACTTTTTGTATTTATTTTTTTTAAGTTGGAAAAAAGTAAACATTTTTAAGTTGAATGTTGTTGTTGTTTCAAATCATAAAGAAATTCTTTTCTTTATATTTAATTACTAGCAGACCCATGCCTGGCATTGCTGGGCAGTTCATAGCATTATAACCTTTAACCCTCGAGCAGTTCTTTTTCTTAAATTATAACCTTTTAAATGACATTCAGGATTTTATTCAATGTATTCTGAAAATCTTTCCTGTATAGATACGTTTTCCATTTGAAATGTGTGTTTTTTCGTATGTTCCTTTCTTTATCTCTCTTTTTCTATTAGAATTCTGTCGATTTGTTCAATCTTTTAATATTTGGATTTAATTAAAGAAAATGAATCTTTTAGTAGGAAGAGTTACATAATCTAAATCAGCCATTCTCAACCTGTGGCCTGTGGGCCGCATATGGTCCGCCAAGCTATTGCGTGCAGCCCGGAACGCACAGTCATGAATTTAAAAAAAGTGCAAAATTCTTTTCCCACATGCAAAAAAAAATTGTGGTATAAAAAATTTTTATTTATACCACAATAAAAAAAAATTTTTTCCTAATTTGCTAGGTCCTTCCTGATGCACTCATAAAATTTTACAAGTTATGGGCCTAATTTGCTAAGTCCTTTCTGATGCACTCATAAAATTTTACAGGTCATAGGTCAGTTTGTGAAAACACAGGCCTATGACATTCACAAATTAAGAAGTTTTTTGTAGACGATTTTTAGAAGTCACCTACAAAAAACTCTTTGACTTATATGTTTTTATTATAACTTTCTTTCTTTTATAGAAGAAAGAAAGTTATAACAAAAACATATAAAATTGCAAAATATTAAAAAAGGAAAAACACGAACTAAAAACAAAGAAAAAACAAAAAAAGAAAAAATACTAACAAAATATTTCAACTTTATAAACTACCTCTTGCTTCACATAAACAGGAAAAAATTCATAGCACTTAAGCAAGGAATATTTAAACTTTATTTTGGTAAAGCACTTTCGGACTACGTTCCAGTCCATCATCAGTACCAGCTTCTCCGAACAAAACTTTCAAACAAAGAATTCGGGTATGGTTTACAAGAATTTAGAACACTAGAACAATAGAACTATAGATTCAAATATTTAAACATAATAAAACTTTGAAACATAAAGAATTCGGCTACGGTTTACAAGAGTTTAGAACACTAGAATGATAGAATTATAGATTGAAATATTTAAACATAACTTACATATATGTCAATCTATATACAGAATATAAACAAGATTAATATACTTAACTATAAATATAAGAGTATTACATATATATCTTTTGCACATAAGAGTCCTTTTTTTAGAGATAAGATACACCTAATAAAATAAATAAATAAAATAAAATATAAATATATAGTCTGATAGGTACAGTTCATTCCTCCATAAGATATAGTAACCATTCTGTGTCCTCTCTATCCTCTGCCTATAGTTATATAGGCCAGTCTTCATAAATTGTTCATGGCCGTCCACTGGAGCGTTATCACAATATAGTTTGAATGAATCTTTTCCATTATATACTCAATATTCAAATATAGAAGACAGTGCAGGACACTGATTTAATTGTTATTTATTCACATATCTAATATATATAAATTTTTATAAAGCTAATATAAAAAATTTTATCAGGAAAAGCTACAGAAAATGACAATCAGCATATTAAAAATGAAACAACTTGAAAAAGAAGGTTGTAGAGCCAAGGAGGAATTGTTTCAAAGAATGGGAGCATTGTTATCACCCAATGAAATTATGATGATGATGTTATTCTGGCCAGTTCACTGTTGACATTGGGAATACTGGTGATGTCATAAAACAGAGTAAAAAGGATAAAAAAGCATATTGAAGAAAAAGATCTGAATCAGTGGCACAGTACAATACATTTATGAATGATGTTGACAAGTTTGATTTCATTTTATCAAATAAATTCAAAAACCAAAAAGTGACCTGTCAGAGTAATTTTTCATTTTATTGATTTTGCATTAGCAAATTGTTGGACAGAGTATTGGAAGGATTACCATAAAGCAAAATTATAAAAAAAAAAGACACTTGAGTATTTTGAATTTCATAATCACATACAAGAAGCCCTCATCAAAATATCTTCAAGTTCTAAGAAAAAGAGACAACCAAAACAGTCAGATAAAACTGATTGTCCAAGACAAATCAAAACAATAAAGAAAACAAGATCAATTGCTGAAGTGAGGTATGATGGATTCAAACATTGGCCAAAAATGAAATCAAGTGTGCCACAGAGACGTAAACTAGAAAAATACATTGGACACAAGCAAGTATTTTGCATGAAATGCATCATAATTTTGTGTTTAACAAGCAAAAAAATTGTTTCACAAAGTTTAATCAAAATAAATCATCAAATTTTAGTGTTGCTTTAAATTTTTTGTTATATCTGATGTAACTCTATCATAAAAAATTTCTAAATAAAAGTTCTATGCAGCAATTTTGGAAACATTTGTCATCATACTTGTAATTTTTAACAAAATTAATTTATATCAATAAAAACCATTTATTAGTATATTAAATAAACACAGAATGCTGGTAAAAAAATTTTAAATTTGATGCAGAAGTAAAAAAAAAATTTTTATTCAATAATTTAATGTGTATAACTGAAGGATTAAATTAAATTTAGGCTAATACAGTAACATATATTATTCAATTTTAGACATATTTTAAATTGTTTATCTAAAATAAAATGTTAAAGAGTATTATCACAAAAGATAATTAAAATTACATTTTTTTCTAATTTTTCTCACAAGGGATTATTTGACTGATAATTTAAGAATTTCTTTTTGTTATATTAATTCTGCTCTGTTTGTATACAGTGCATCTCAAATATTCCAGAACAGTCAGATATCTTGAAAAATATGTATTCTGTAAAAAATGTTTTAGATAAAAATTATTTGGTATTAAAAGAATAATAAGATGGCAATATCTGTTTCATCATAGATGATGTGATTAATGGTGATCCAAAAATCAATTCAACTTTAAATGAGAACCCCAATTTTTTATTGCTTATTCTAATTCTACACAAAAAAAAAAAAATACAAAACTTTTTATATGAAACATTTTTTCAAAAAACAAGATATGAGCAATTTAAGTTTTACACCTTAAATTGCTCATACTTATGAAATTGTGCTAAGCAAACATTAGAAAAATTCTGATTTAAATGAATCTGATACATCATGTTTCTGTCACATAACTAAAAATGCTTGCAGGCTTAGTTTTGTAGACCATACTCTTCAAATATCTCCAGTAAAACAAGTCTGAGTTAGATCAAAAGATGGATGGCCATTCAATTCTACTTCTACCAATCCATTTATTGGGATGTTTGATTCAGAAAGTAACAAACATTTAAACCAGTGACATCCATATCCCTTGAGGATATGGGAACCAAATGCTGGGGTATGGGCTCGATCTCTGGGTACTGGTATTTATTTTATTTATGGCCGGTTGCACTAACGTTAGTTAAAACAATTGTAATGATCGGTTAAGCAGTTTAACAGAGATACATTGCACCAACAGTAATTATGTCTCGGTTAGCTAATCTAGTCCTCATTAAAGTTAGAAAGGCTGTGATTGGTTCATTCTATTTCTTCTACTTCCTGTCAAAATGGCAGGCATTAGGATTGAAAAGAATAGTGATGTGATATGCAATTACAAAGAAAAACCTTCTACTTAAATTAGCAGCTTGCTGACTAATTTTTTCAGAAACCAAGAAACATTTATTGATTGAATTAGATGAAAAATATAAAATTATTATTGAAAATAAAAGAAACAATGGTGTTTTCTTAAATGAAAAAGAAGAAACTTGAAAAGTTTTGAAGAATTTACAAGTAATTAAAAATAGGTTAGTCATTTAAAATTAGAATATAGATTAATAATTTAAAGGTCAAATATAATTGTATATCAGTAATATAAAAATGTAGTTGATGTTCAATGATTGATGATTGTTTAATTATGTAATATTTATAGATATTGTACTTTATATAATTTATTTCTTGTATAAACTTCAAGTATTTTTTAATAGGTGAAGGTATTTATAATAAAAATTAACTGGTGCTGGAGAGTATTAAGGATTTAGGGAACACTATAAGTTGTGTTTCTGCTGAAAATTTCAATAATTCTTTGGAGAAAATCACAAATAAAGTTAGTGATTTTATTTTATTGGAAATTTATATAGCATGTTTATAAATATTTTAGAGAATATATACTTAAACCAAATTAGTTTTAGTCTTCTCATATTTTAAATATGGAAAGAATATTATAATGCATACAAATATAAATTTTTCTTTTTCAGAAAGAAAAATATCTCAAGTATAAATGTTAATATTCCTTGGAAACAAAGTGGGCAGACAAATAAAAGGAAAATTAATAACATTAATGCCATGAATAATTTTGGTATATTATCTGAAAAGAAAATTCAATATTTAAATGAAGAATCAGAACATGAAATAAAATTAAATTGATGGAAGCACAAATAAATTTTTTCAATATAGCAAGCAAAGCAATTCAAAAATTTGTTTCTTGATGAACATTAATTAATAAAATATGTAATTAAAACTGACAGTGTTTTATTTATTAAAATTTATTTAAAGAGCATATTTACAGATTCTAATATGTATTTTTGTACAGTTTATATAATTAAAATGAATTTTTTATTTTAATACTTAACAAATAATTGATCTTTCAATATTTCACTTATATGATTCAATATAAATTATAAATCTCAGAATATGTGTATATATATATATATATACACATTGTAATATTTGAAAAAATATATTATTACAAGGATATAATTTTAAATATTAAAATAATTTTCCACATCCATGCCATCGGCAAGTCCACCGGAGCGTTATCAGTAATGACACTGTGTGTCCTCTTCTGTTTCAATATAAAAAATAATTCAAATGCAGATCAATCGACACAGCTCAATTCCACTGCCAGTTGCACTGAAAAATAAGAAAAACAGTTAAAAAAACGAAATGAAAAAATAAAAAAATAAACTATACTCACAAAATGAATGCTATGGTAAATGACACAGTTCAATTCCAACGCACTGTCACATGAAATAATTAAATCAAAATGAAAATAAATCGAAATCTATGAAAATTCAATTTAACAATGCAATCAGAAACATTAAAATGGAATTGTAAAATATTTAGTATAGCGTGTGTTGCTTTTACGTCCAACAGATGGCGCTCTTTTTCAAAAAAAGCATGTTTTTAACTGTCACAGGTGTGACATCTATATAATAGGTATATAAAAACACGCACGTATTCGAATGCAACATTGTGCCAAAATTTCAAACCAATCGGTGAAGAACTTTCGGAGATTTAAGATTAGGAACAAACGAACACGAAATGAAAAAATAAAAAAATAAACTATACTCACAAAATGAATGCTATGGTAAATGACACAGTTCAATTCCAACGCACTGTCACATGAAATAATTAAATCAAAATGAAAATAAATCGAAATCTATGAAAATTCAATTTAACAATGCAATCAGAAACATTAAAATGGAATTGTAAAATATTTAGTATAGCGTGTGTTGCTTTTACGTCCAACAGATGGCGCTCTTTTTCAAAAAAAGCATGTTTTTAACTGTCACAGGTGTGACATCTATATAATAGGTATATAAAAACACGCACGTATTCGAATGCAACATTGTGCCAAAATTTCAAACCAATCGGTGAAGAACTTTCGGAGATTTAAGATTAGGAACAAACGAACATTTACATTTTTATTTATATAGATTTACATAATTATATTTTAATCATATCAGATATATAGCAAGGTAAATGATATGTTTTGATATGAAAGAATTTTTGAATTTTTTTCAATAGGTACAATTATATTTAATTCAAGGTTAGTGTCATCATCTGTTGGATTAATAATTTATTTATTTATTGAAATTTGCACTAAGTTAGTATAACTTAATATTTAAAAATAACATTATAATTTTTTTTAAGTTGGAGTGCTATTCCAAACTTCCTGATTTGATTTTGGGCAATGGCATAATTTTTATTTCAGGAAAAATTACTTAATTATAATCTAAGCATTAAATACTAGATAATGCCACTTTAGTCCAAATTTAAATTGAACCAAATTAACAACTAGATTCCAAATTAAAATAAAACAAAATCAAAACTAGCTTGCAGGACCTTAAAATAAAATTAAAAATGCAGGAGTGCTTTTGGGCTGCACTACCCCTCTTCAGCTGCACAGAGAAAGTGCTCTTTCTCTGTGCAGCTGAAGAGGGGTAGTCCAGCCCAAAAGCACTCTTGCATTTTTAATTTTATTTTAAGGGGTAGTCCAGTGCAAAAGTGCTCCTGCATTTTTAATTTTATTTTAAGATCCTGTAAGCTAGTTTAGATTTTGTTTTAAATTAATTATTAAAACAACAGATAGTGGCACTGTAACTTGATTTAAAATAATTAAATTGCAGTTTAATTCTAAATTATTACATTAGGGATTAATTTAGTTTGGATATTTGATTTATAGATATTTCTTTGATTAACTTCAATATAAATTTTTAATATAAAGAAATAACAAGATCCATAGGTAAAAAGTAAAGAAATCCTGGGTTCTGAGAATTCCAATTTTTCAATCCCAATTTCCAGGAATGAAAAAAGTCCCAGGAAAGCCAAACATTACCAGTAATTGATTAGTGTTGTGATTAATATATAGTTCTTTTGTTACAGTTGATTGCAAACTACAATTTACTAATACCATCATGAAACTTATAAGTCTGTTTGCAAAGTCGCGGAGTAGAACGAATTTCAATAATTCCAATTATAAGCTAAACCTAACGGCTAGTGACTCTGCAAATTCCAGAGTTCGGGTCTTTCTGAATTTTTATTATTTTTTTTTTCAAAATAGGAATATAGGTTTTAAATGTAAAAATATGAAGCAGTTTCATGTTTCTCTATACTGTATTATATATAAGAAGAAGTTGTGTACCAGAAATCATTTTCCGAAAACTCTTCAGAAAATAAAGGCAGAATCTTCAAATTTTGACAACAGCTTCAGATTGGATATAGAAATTTGAGTTCCTAATATATTCAAAATCGGACTAGAAGTAAAGGATATTTTGATAGTTTAACCCATTCGAAAACGCATATTAATTTAATTATTATTTTTTAATTATTGTTTTCTGAAATCTTCATTCAAACTTTATTATTAAATTCTATATTTATCAGAAAAGGTTAAAAACGCCATCTTTTAAGTTTCCTCTAAGTTAAACCGGTAATTTGGAGATGAGCTTTATTTATTTTCACTTAGAATATCTATCGTTATAAGAATTTTTTTCTCGATGAATTTTTTTGTTGATTATTATGTTATTTAAAAAATCAAAAAGACTATTCTTTTTGGGCTTTGGAATGTTTAATTACGGTGATTTTTAAAATGATATATGACTAACGATCGTTGTATGTGGCATGATGTTTTTATTAAAAAGTAAATAAAAATATCACATATTCATTTTTAAAATATTTTGATATTGTCACCAAAAGTCTTTCTGAATTTTTATTATTTTTTTTTTTTTCAAAATAGGAATATAGGTTTTAAATGTAAAAATATAAAGCAGTTTCATGTTTCTCTATACTGTATTATATATAAGAAGAAGTTGTGTACCAGAAATTCCTCGGAAATAGCTAGGCATTTTCGTTTGGTATAGGATTTTATTTATAGCATACATATTAAAAATATCGCATAGAATATATAATAATGCATTGATAACAGGCTAATATTAATCACTAAATATTTATACTTATAACAAGTGCAAATATGAAGTAATTAATATTAATTTGTATATTATGTATTTTCGTGTAAAAATTTTTAAAATTTCGTTATTTTTTCTAGAATAATCTGTCGTTTGAGAATTGTTCTAGAATAATCTGTCTAATCTGTCGTTTTACTTTTTTGTGCATTTTATTATTTATATTATTTGCAACTAAATTATGCTATACTATATTTTCAATTAAAAAAATCTTAATTTATGATTTATTGTAAATATAATTAATAAATTAGAAAATAAAACAATTTTAAATATATAGTATATATAAATAAATATTATTTGAAATTGATATAATGCTATCATTCCCAGTGGCGGAACTACAATGCGCCGGACCCTGCAAAGCGGGGTGGTCCAGAATTATAGGGGACCCAAATCATCTTTGCCTGCACTTTCTTTACTCTTTTTTAACAATTAACAACATAATACAATAAAAATTAAATGCATTCAAAAGTGAAACAATCAGAGCAGTGCGGTGATAGGAGCAGTAGCCAAAAATATGGAAATAAAAGATGTGATTAGAGATTTTGCAAATTTTAAATATATTTTCTTTTGATAATTTTCAGTTGTGTTTTAAATGATGCAATTTTGTTCTTTTTGGTTATTTTCTAATAAAAATATATTTTTTTGTGGTAAGGGCCCGAATAATATTTTGCGGGGGGCCAAAAATCTTAAGTTCCGCCACTGATCGTTCCTTTAAATTATGAAATGTTATAACGTGAGCATCTTTATATAATTTGATCATAATTCAGATATTCTTAAGCGAATTTAAACTATACAGTATTTCTAATTGTCCGCAATACATAAACAAATAAAAATGATGCCTGTTAGTACAAATATCGTAAAATTTGATTGAAAAGAGTTTAGGATAAAAGTTGATTTACGGATGACAGATGATTGAATAAAAGAATTGGCTTACTTGAATAAAAAAATAAATCTTATAAGATTCTTCCAATTACAGTTTAAATTGAATTTATTTTCTGTAATAAACAACATTTATTTTATTCAGAAGCATAATAAATATTTAATTTTTATTTTTGAAAAACAATAAATGTTTTATTTAATTTCGATGAATTCAATAATTCCTATTGATTAGTATATACTTAAAATAATATTTTAAAAATTTTAAATTGAGTGATGATCTGATTTCTTCTTATGTCCAATAATTACAATTATTCATACAATATATTGTTATAATTAATTGTACTACTTGAGATTATTGGCAATTATAAAATCATTCGGTTCGGTATGCAAGATGTATTGCACCTATGAAAAGCATTATTAGTTAATTATAATTAATTTTTATTTTAATTAAAAATAATATTTATAAAAATATATTGTATGAATAAATGTTTTTTTGTTGTCACTAATACAATCACAAGAAGTTTCTGATGGCTGCACTGATATGATACTTTGTGATAAAGTTGCGGAATGATAATGTGTTAAAGCCAAATAAGTAAGATAAATCGTTTATTTAAAAACGTTTTCAGCTATCCATGTAGCCTGCCTCAGTTGAAACACAGACCAAACGATTTAGCTTACTTATTTGGCTTATTGTTTACTTTTATTTAATATCTAAAATAAGAAGTATTTCAGTGTGTTAAAGCATTTATTAGCCATCTGAAGGACTAGATTCAATTGCTAGTTCCACACCTCTAAATTTTTTATGACAGGTTAAGACTCTGCTCATTATAACCCTTTATTCATTTTACAGATGAAGTTCCCAGTCCATAGTAGTTTCTGAAATGATATAACATTATATATAACTTGGCAGATTCACCAGCATGATTAAATTAGCTTAATATAACTATAATGTGATAAAAATTGAATATTTTTACAGTGAATGGAACTATCAAATTTTTATTCATTATTCAATTTTTATTTGAAAAAAAGAGATCATATATTAATTTGGATTAGTATAAACATGATTGCATTAAATAAACTTTATTAATGATTTCTCCAAATTTTTATTCATTATTCAATTTTTATTTGAAAAAAAGAGATCATTTTCAAACTTAACTAAATAAGATATATTAATTTGGATTAGTATAAACATGATTGCATTAAATAAACTTTATTAATGATTTCTGTTTTTATTCTAAACAACAGAGTTGGGATTAAGATGTAACAAACAAGGCATTTGCCTAGAACTGTAAAAATAATGAAAAAGTGAAAAAATATCACTAAAGGAATACAGGTATCCCTCCTATAACACGGTAGATAGGTTCCTGAAAAATAGTGTGTTCTGTGAAACCATGTTATATGAGACCCAGAGCCAATACAAAAAGGAGAAATACGTTCCAAACTCAATGAAAAATAAATAACTTTCTTTAATTCCACATAAGAACTTAATTTTTTATTAAGGATATTAATAGCACTAAATAAAAAAAAAGAAAAAAATATATGTAAGACCCTAAAAAAATAATATACATCAAATAAAAGGAAAGAAAAAACATACAGCCTAGATAACATTCATTTAATAATTATATCTTCTTTACCACTGTTCATTAAAAATGAGAACGTTTTTTCTTTTTAACAATATCAGCTTCACTTTCTGAACTTTTTTCCACATTTAAAGTTTGTGTATCTTCTTCTCTCTTTACAAAATCTGTAATATAAACTGCTATTAACCTGCTAGAAAACAATCGTTCCTTAGCATATACCCAAAAAAAAAAATTTATGAATAAAATGTTTTTCTTCCCTTTCACATTCCTCTATTGAAGAATAAAAACTTACTTTTTATCCAAGAACTGTACATATGGAACATAAAATAATCAAATGACGACAATTAACACAATCAGAAAATTAATTCAATTTCAAATCAAAATCAAAAATAGACTGCGTATTGTCCTCTCATGGCAAAGTAGCAAAATTGCATTTATGGCTAATTTTAGCAAAGTATTTACCAATGATTGCATTTTGTGTGTATATTGTGTATCCCTAGTATGGATTTACAAAAATTAATGAAAATGTTTTGTGTTGTAGGAGAGTAAACATAATTTTCTAAATGTGTTAAGTAAAAACAGTGTTGTAGAAGTACTATTATATGAGGGTTTCCACAATTTTCAAATCATGTTGGAGCAAAACCTTGTTGTAGGAGAACGTGTTATAGGAGGGATACCTGTATTCGTTTGTAGTGCTCAATTTTTTATTTTTCCTCTGGTATCAAAATTCTGACACTGATAAATAGGATAGTTCAATAAGCATATTAAATAGAAATTTAGCATTTTTACATCAACAAAGTAATTTAATATAGTCATAATAATTTTCTTAAATTCTGTCTGCCATTTACATAAAAAAATATTTTCTTTTGTAGCCAAATTAAAATCATCTGATGGCTGCATGAGACCACCATGGCTACACTTGAGAACTGTTGCTCTATAGTATATTACATACTATAAAAAATAATATATAAATAACATACATAAATTATGACAAACATTAATGTTTTGTTGATAAATAAAAATAAAATAAATTTTTTTAATAAAAATTGATAAAAAAATACTAAAGAAATTTAATCTTATCTAGATTGTATATTTAAAAATAATGGAAAATAGATCAAGATATAGTATTCATTTTACATCTGGCAAGTATGTGTAAATAGAAATTTATGAGAGAAATTATAAAAATGACTTGCTGTAGTAGCTAAAAATTTTGAAAGAAACTAAATATTAATGTGATATGATGTTTTAATTATTATAAAAATTTATATTTAAATAAAATTTTTTAAACACTATAGACATATATGAACTTTTTACCTATATGACTGCTTACTTTTACACATCACTATATTTGAATATATAGACCAAAAGATACAAATCTTAGAAAAAGTTTAGGGCTGTCCTATTTTGGCTACATGATTTTCTAAGAGAGCACTATAGTCGGTGATAACTGGTTGAAGTTGGGAGTTTTGAGGAATGATTGAGGACTAGATATTCACTCATATCCTCTGAAGAAATTAAGCACAAAAATAATAATAAAGATATAAAAATTTCATAGGGTTTTAGAATAGTGTTAAAAAACTTCTTTGAAAATGTAGATTTTTTTTTTTTTTATCTAGAAAATAAATTTCAATCTATTAGTGAATAATGTTGATTTAATCAATCATTTTAATAATAAGTTATACAACTGAAAATAAGATTTAATATATATATAATGCTGCATATGTTTTGCTTCTTAATAGATTTTTTCAAGTTATTAATTATATCATTCTACTTAATTAACAAATCAAAACATGTATCATATTAGTAATGATGTCAAAATAAATTAGAATAAAATTTAATGCCTAAGTATTTTAAATGATTCAATTTATCAATCCTTTTAAATTTATCATCTTTATGCATATCTTTTTTCTTTTAACTTTTCAGAAATTAATATTTACACAAAATAAATATTTAATGTAAATTTTAAATTAAGAAAAACTAGGTATTGTAAATTTTTCCTAAATGTTTCATATAACAAAATGGTTAGCTTATTTTAAAAATATATATACAAGTTTACATCATTATTATTCATGTTTTCAATTTAGTATACATACACAAATAATGCCTTTGATTTGACTACTGATTACTAACTTATCCCATTGAAGAAATGCCAACATCTCAAACATGTTCTGCTTCAGTTGAAAATCTTGATATACTTGTACATTATCAGCATCCTATCAGTAAAATTTGATGACAGAAAAAGTAATTCTAGCTGAGTGAATCTAAATGTGGAAGAGTTCAGAGAAGCGAAAAAATAAAAATACGACCTCAAGTCATCCTCTACCAGGAAGTAATTAGCGATAACACTGTCGTATCGTTGCATATTACCAATGGAAATATTACTAGTGGAAACTTATTAAAAATATATATTTTCAAACATTTTAAAATCTTCCTTAAACTATCAATACAATAAAAATTATTTTTTTTCTTATTATAAATAATAATTAGCTAAATGAATCTGAAGCTTGACACATAATTTTTATGAGAAAATAGCTGTCATTACGAAAATGTAACTCAATAACAAAACAGATGGAGATATATCAGTTTGTTAATTTAATAATGAATATGTTATATGCAGCAAACAGTTATAAATCGATTTAATTACGTCCAAGGATTTCAGTAATTAAATCTTTAAAACAGCTGATACGAAGCGACATTGACAGATGAAGGTCATTGTTCTTTATTGACAAACACGCTGTGCACATTTCTACTCTACATTAACTCAGCGTGAAGAAGAAAAACTTAATTTTAAACTTGAATAATTTTCATTTTAGAATTTTATTCTTTTATAAGAATAACTAAATTTAATAAAATAAATTTCTTACAGATAAATCAATTTGAATTAATTAATTTTTTAATTAAAGAAAATGACAGGCAAAGCGAATAAATAATTAAAAAACTTACCTGTATACTCTGAGCTATTTGCTTTATGAAATAGAAATCCAGATCTTGTATAATACTTAAATTATTCGAAAAACACGGCATAGAATTTCTTTTATTGTGTGACATATGAATGCTTACTGGATGAAAATAAGGATTGTCATCCTTTTCTGTTTTATCTTCCAATCTTTTCGGCAAACTTTCGTTCAAGTGATTCACCATGTCCAATATTGCAGACATGTTTTTAGACTACACTATATAAACTTTCTCCAGAGCTAATGTGACTATAGTGTCAGCGACCTTAACTGTGTCAGGAAGGTCACATATGCTCATCAGTGGAGAGAAGCTAAGCTTAACGGTTTGTCTCCAATACATTCAACACCCTCTGGTGACAGTATACGACGAAATATGACAACCTTATATGAAGTACTATAATCTATATTTCAGTATTATATTCGATCTTCTTGTGAGATATGTCACTTTAATTTATGACTTATCACTGTGTTAAAAATTTACAGTTTTCACGGATGGATACGGAAGAAAGAACAGTGACAGGTTATCTTCTGTTTTGCAGAGAAGCTAGAATTTGAGTTCTGCATGTGCGTGTTTCTAGGACGTTATAATTGCGAAAACGGAAATTAAAATAACTTTTAAAATACAGTATAACGTAAAGCGATAATATGTAAGATCAAATTTACTTTAAATTACTCGAATTACATAAAAATTTTTCATTTCTAAATGATATATGTCCATAATTTAAATGTTTAAAAAAATGAATTTTTTAATGAATTCTTCAATATTGAAGCGATTTTGAAATAGTTCAAATTATTAATGGCATTATTGTGTTTTCTATAATTGAAATACAGTACAAGGAAATGCATTACATTCATACATTATTACTTTATCAAATTTCATTATTATTATTTTATTTTTCATATTAATATAAGAACTATCGATTAAATCACGAATTTTCTTACTAACAAGTAAGTCACTATCAAAGATCGTTGGTAAATATTAAAATGGCCGTTTTATTGTTTAATTAAATTTTAAAAAATCAGAATTTTTAGCATTTAATTATTTTTATTGGATATATTATTCCTATTTATTGTATTATTGATTCAAATTTATGGATATTTATAAAAAAAACTAAGAAAATAGAAAGCAAACTAATGTAAACAATATTCCGACATTTTAAATGGGCGTGGCACGCAAGCAATTAGAATGCTGGCTAGCAACTATATCGTCGTTTTCTTCCTGGGAAATTTCTGTGCCTCCTACTAACATAGAACTAACTACTATTACTTGAATAGGTATTTTCTGAACCAAGTCATCATAAAATATAGCTGTAACTGTGTAAAGAGGATGGATTTATGCTTCTCAACAAATTTCTCGGAAAAAATACTATGATTCTATACTAGCCAAACCTATTATATTATGAAAATATAGTATTTTATGAAAAATACTATATTTTCATAAAATAAAACAAAAAATAACAACAATATGTAGAAAAACAATATCAGATAGTATAAATAATTGCTTATAAGTGATAATTTCTATAAATTTATGCATATTTTGTATGCGAATATATAACAATAATCCAGCTAAAATAATTTGCATATGTTAAGTTAGAAAAACAATTTTACATCAAAATATGGACCAATTTTAATCGTTCATGGCTTGTTTTCTTCAGGAGAGATGTAGGTATCTAATAAAAGCAATAATTTCAATGGATGATTAAACAATCACAAAAGACAAACATATAAACTTTCACCCTAATATAGGCAACGAATACTTTGGCGAATAAAGAAATTTTAAAAAAATAATTAAATAGTAAAAGAGAGAGAGACAGAATCTTTATAAACACAAAAAATTTCAGAATTTTTTGACAAAAAATAAGTGAGTTATGAATTTTTTTATATTTATGAATAGTAATTAGGTTTAATTATAAAAAACGGCTGGCCTGTTGCTTGCACGCGGAAATTGATTACAGTTGGCACTGAACAGGCTAAGTTTATTGATACTAAGATTTATTATAATTATGAATATTGAATTTGTCATCATGATATTCTTCATAACTTTGTTGATTAATATCATAACAAAGTTAGGATATTAATCAACAAAGTTATGAAGAACCTATAAATAAATTCATCATAAACCTATAAATAAATTAACTATGTAAAAATAAGCATGTTTATTGTTTTATTAATTTTGTTAAAATCTCAATTTTTTTCTATTAATACAAATAAGTTTTTTAATCTGGCTCCATTATTTTCCGGGTCCATGAGTCACCACTGAAATATACATGTTAAGAACAGAATTATTATTTTCCCTGACAAATTGCTTAGGAAATGACATCATCTTACCTAAATAATAATATCACTGAATCTGAATAAAGATCTCATGAACTGAATTAAAGATTAATTTCTTTTCAATTATTTATCAATGAAAAATAATAATTAAATTGTAAAGAGGTTGTTAATACATTGTTGTGAAGTTGGAGTTGAAGCACTTTTGTATGGAATTAAATCTAAAAATGCACTGACTCTGATTTTGATTTAAAATCTGTTTCATTTTCCTTTCATAAAATTATTGATTTTCATTATAATTGAAAAAATTTAAAAATTTTAAAGAAAACTTATCGTTGTTTTCTTATCATTAATTTAATTTTTTCATTTTATTTAAAGCAAATGTAATTTTTGATAATTTCTGCCTATTTTACCAAATTACTCATTTGCCATTTTCTTAGATTGTAGATTGTTTTAAATAATAAAAAATGTTAAATATTAATTATATTTTTGCACTTATTTTAACTTTTAAACTATTTAGAATTAGATTCTTTGTATGTATATAGTTTTGTGAGGAAATTAACTTTGACCTGTCCTATTTTTATTTTATTATGCACTCTATTATTTATCGTTATTTTCCTATATGCTAACGTATTATATTTTAGTTTAAAAGTTAACTTACTTCCACCTTCTCCGTTGCAGTTGGCAATCACGTGATACGGAATCGGAACCGTCCTCCGGAAATGACGTAATGACGTCGTCATCTAATCTAACTAATTTTACCACTGAACTGATATGTGAAAATAAGAATGATCCGTATCAGTGTTTTGTTCAATATATAAATTAACTGTAAAGATGATGACATGAATGAATTACTCTGTAAGCTAATAACTTTGAATTTGTTACGTATAAGTATGTAAATGAAGCAACATGGGATTGTATGTCACTCAAGTATAAAAATGGACGCATCCGACAAGCCGATTGAGGTGTTCAATCCAGACCTAAAATTGGCGAGTGACATTTGAGTTCTTGTAAAGATCGACGATTGTTTTCCAGACGTAAAATTGGTGAGTGACATTTGAGTTCTTGTAAAGATCGACGATTGTTTGAAGTTTGTATCGAAAGTGGAGGTAGTAGAATTTAGTAGTATTTAAGGTTTGTTTCTTGTGGATTTTGGATATTTCAATTGGATTAAATAAATTTTGTTGTTTATTTGATTGCTGCTTTATTATAGTTTCAATAAAGCATTTATTAACACTTTTGTAAGTGTTGAGTCTAATAAATTTATATTTTTTTGTCATTTAACTTGTTTGAATGAGTCTAATAAATTTTACATTTTTTGTTATCTAACTTGTTTGAGAATTCGAGTTTAATAAATTTCATATTTTTTATTATCTAACTTGTTTTTGAGAATTTCTTCAATTTATTAGTGTAAGTTCTAATATTTTATTATTTAACTTGTTTAGATCGGAAGAGCGTCGTGTAGGGAAAGAGCTGCGAATTTATTCCAATTAGTATTTAAGTTTCTAACACTTTTTGTCCAACACATCGTTTTGTTGTTTTCAATCTAACACTTATTCGTTACTTATAGTCATAAGTTCCATTTTTGCTTTTGCCGGTTACCGTTATTGTTAGATTGTTTTGTAGTTAATTAGATTTAAGTTAGACTTGTTTTAGAAGTTTTCAATTTATTAGTGTAAGTTCTAACATCGTTTTGTTGTTTTCAATCTAACACTTGTTTGTTACTTATAGTTATAAGTCCTGGTTTTGTTTTTGCCGGTTAACATTAGTTAATGCTAGATTGTTTTGAGTTTAATTATATTTAAGTTAGAATTTGTTTAAGACCTGAGCTCAGGCCGTTTAATACGCGACTTTGCAGTTTATACACAATTCAAACATGGATGTTTGTGGTCAAATAATAGGATATAATGGCCAAGCATATTACAACTACATATTGTTAATAGCAACAAAACATTTTAAATGATGAAAACAGTTACTGTATATATTTATTATATTTTTGTATATAATTTAATTTTTAAACCATTTAAAATTGATCCTTTGTCGCTATATAGACAGTTTCAAATTTGGCATGGAAGTAACTAGATTTGGTGTATGGGTGAATTATACACATAATTTTCAATGACAGTAAGACTATAGACATTTTAAATAATAATAAATATTGAAGATATATTTGCAGTGTTTTTTTTTTTCAAAAAGAATGTTAAGTGTAGTACATATGCAGCATTGGAAATGGAATCATGTTTGACATGACAAAACTCTATCGATAACAAATTAAATATATAAGGATAATAATCAAATAAGCCCAATGCATGCCAAACAAATAATTGTTACTATAACAGAATTTTAAATAATTTGAAATAAATTTTTTGGCACCACTCATAATTTAATTATTAGTTTTTTTGTTGATTCCGAGATGGCACTAACATTAGATAAAAATTTATTTAAAATTATTAAAATTCCATTCTGTTTGCATATCAAAGATATGTTTGAATGTATTTTGCTTACTCAATAAATTTGACTCTTCCACTGACTAGCAAATAATTTAACAATTTTCTTTTTCCTGAAAAAATACACTTACCAAATTAATATATTACTTTTTACAGATTTGGAAAATTTATTGTCATTTTGGATTATTTCTTGATAATTCAACAAATTATTGTTATTAATTTGTTGCTTTATTGTGTTAAAAATAAAATATTAATAAGTTAAATAATGAAAATTAATTTATATATCTTTATGATTATTTGTTTTTGATTGTGTTCTTGACCATTTTCACATTATTTGATCTTTGAGATTATCCAATTACCTCTCGATCTTGTTTAAGTAGATAATCCAAAATTCTATTCATTCTATTCAGAAATGCATATTAGAATACATTCAACAATATTAATATATATATGAAATAAAATATTTCTTTGCATCTCTCTGCTTCTGCACTGTTGTAAAACAGTAAATTCAAAACCTAGCACAAGACTGCAGAAATTACTTTAACTATTTTAATTAACTGCTTTTCAATAATTTATCTTTAAATAATAGCCTTTAACTGCAGTTGAATATTAGTAATTCAAAAATTCTTTAATGGAATGTTTTCAGATGTCATACAATCATCATCAGCATTTAGAACAGAATACAAAATTTTTTTAGTTTGTTTTCGAACTAGTATCATATAATAGAACATAAACTTTTAAAAACTTATTATTGTGACTATAATTTCATTAAAATATAATATTAATGTATTTTATATATATATATATATACATATAATAGTATAGTGTGTGTGTATATACAGGGTGTTCCTAAAGTCCACCGACAAACTTTCAGGGCATTTTCTACTTATGAAAATAAATAAAAAATGTTTAATGAACATATGGTCTAAATGGAACCATTTTCTGAGTTTATATTAAAAAGTTATAACTCAAAAACAGTGCAATGTAGACCAATAACCCTTTAAAGCTAGCCAATCATCATCGAGTTTAAACAAAGCATCACGATGTGTCGCGTTGCCAAGATGGGTCGCATTGCGTTGCTCTCCTACTTACTACTGGGCAGTAAGAAGGCGAGCGATGCGTTTTGGAAATATGACATGTCGTGATGTTTTGTGTACGCGATGGTGATTGGCTAGATTTAAAGAGTTATAACTCGAAAAGTTCCATTTTGACCATATGTTCAATAAATATTTTTTATTTATTTTCGTAAGTAGAACCTGCCTTGAAAATTTGTTGGTGGACTTTAGGAACACCCTGTATATATAATATAATATATACTATACTAGGAACACCCTGTATATATAATATAATATATACTATACTATACTACTATATACTATATACTACTATAATATAG